>CAJNDV010034078.1:6973-31705 GCA_905221635.1 Symbiodinium sp. CCMP2456
GTCTGTCTGCATGTATGTATGTATATTCACATGCATAAGCACACACACACAGAATGACATGTATTTGTGGGTAAAGAGTGTAGATGGCGCGGTGCACACGTTTTGAGAGCCTTGACCCTTAGCGCGACAGCACGAAACCCCAAGCCGGAACCATAAGGTGCCATTAGCCTTCAACCCTCCAGTGATATGCCTATAGGTCATCCAAAAACCTACGCCCTAACCCTCTTGTCCCAGTTGTGAGTTCGGAACCGATGACCGAACTCTCAATGCCTAACCCTAAGCCGTAAGCCTTAAAATCCAAGCTCCGAAGCCAAAAGGGTGCTCCATGCCGTTCTTCGTCCGCGCCTGTTCTCCGGCGAGCAACTGAAGCTTCGAAGACAGTGACTAGCAAATGCAACTAGGAGTTCACGATAGTTAAGGGTCTGAGGCTCAGGTAACCGTGGCTGTGTACACTTCTTCGGAACGCCGTCATGCGAGCATCTTCGCAGAATCTTCGCATGATTGCGCATTTTGTAGTTTCTTGTAGCTGTGACAATGCAATGTTCACCCTGAGTGTCTCTGTGTGTGTATGTGTGTTGCCCTTTTGCTTGTTGCATGTTTCTTATATCATAGGTGGTTGCAGCATGTTCATGGCAGGTGATGTGCGTAGTATTCTTAGTGATTCTTGAGATTACTTGAGGTGTGTTCATCGAGCCCCGACTTCGCCCGGTGACCGCATTTCCTGCTGTTGATCTGTACGACCACACACCGCCCCACCATCAATCACAATCATCATCAACATTATCCCGCATGCTGCCCAAGCATGCGTAAGACAACCAACCGGCCAACTGCTTTGAATGGTGACACCAATTCTCTGCTGATTTTGACGAAAGCCATGACATTGCCGACGGTTCTGAGTCTCCTTGGAAATGGATTCCTCAACGTGACCACAGTAATTGGTACTGGTTCTGTCGATGGACGGTGGCGCAGCAGTGGTGATGATCTTACGGTTTCCATCTTCGCAGTGGTCGTTGGGGC
Organism: Symbiodinium sp. CCMP2456; assembly: GCA_905221635.1. NCBI lineage: Eukaryota > Dinophyceae > Suessiales > Symbiodiniaceae > Symbiodinium > Symbiodinium sp. CCMP2456. The sequence continues at coordinate 7,991 of CAJNDV010034078.1, forward strand.
TGGTTCGCGTCGGCTTTTTCTGTGCATCCGGAATGGGTGTTGTCATTGCCTTGTTACGTCTTGAGTGTTTTTTGAGGATGTTTTACAACCCAAGGCAGTCAGAGAATGGATACATAAGACCACGAAAGGCAGGACTTCAGGCAAAGCTTTGCTTTTAGCCTTCCTCCAATTCACACAAAAGGTTCCTCCTCACCTTCGGCCCTCAAGAAGATCCCAAGAGTAGCTTTGAGGATTCAGAATTAGAGTTTTGGGCGTTGCAGTCTCAGAGCCACGGACACCTTGCCATGTGAGTCTACAGATCGGCTTCTCCCAAACCCAGGAGGTTTCTCGGGTCAGAGAGTGAAAGTACGCCCACCCCTTCTGCATACAACGTCGGGGAACTGAACAAGAAGACGACGGGGTAAGGGCTTGGGCCCTGATCATCAGGGCCCTGGGTTCAGGGTCTTGCATGTATATCCGAGCTGATGCAAGCGGTTCTTGTCGTTACGCCGCAGAAAGCCGCATTGCAATCATAAGGAGCATCTGTGCTTGCCCGGAGAGCAGGCAGGCCTTGGCAAAGCCAAGCCTCATTTCAAGCCTCATTGCCCTCAGGGTCCAACAGCCTAGATATAGTAGTGTAAAGTCTTGCCGTGCACCATCCCGAAAACCTAGACCGTTAAGAACCCTCAGGGCATGTTACGAAAAAGCCTAGAAGCTAGCTGCCGCAATCGCGAGCGCGGCTTGTAGTAGTCTCGTGCGTGTTTTATCTGGTCTGGCTTTATGACTGGGTCTGAGAACTGCTCATAGCCCCTCCTAAAGTCCCTGCTACACTATGGTATGATGCGCAACGGCCCTACTCTAATTACGGCCTCCGTTAAACCTCGCCTCACTCGTCCGAGCCCTAGAATCACAAAGCCCGAACTCTCTGGTCATCATGATCTTCTGGGTTAACAGTGGATTGGAAGAGACATTTGGTTCACTCCCTCCTGGCTTATTGGAGCTTTCCTGAAAATGGATGCGGGGTTACTATAAATTTGTTGGGACAGTCCGTAAACCTAAACTTTGAGAGGACTCGGAAGTCAACTCGCAGGTTCTAGTACGCACTCGCTCTTGCAATCGTGAAGCCCTATACAGTAAGCCCTGAACTTGGAGAGAGAGAGAGAGAGCTTCCATAGTGGTTACCTATAGTCTCCATTGTAGTTCCTTTTTTGGTTTAACCAATTATATATTAAGGATTTTATAAGGTATCCCAAAAAGGAACTACAATGGAGACTATAGGTAAATGAGCAGTCGTAAGTCCCCCAGCCCTCTGCCCATGGGCGATCCCCTTGTCTCACCTAAGCGGCCCATGAACTGCTCTGTAGACTTGGCCCCGGTTAAACTCCTTTTGCGGGGCATGTCGGTACAAATTTAGGGGCAGGGATTCATGGTGATGTCGGATATTGCATGTCCCTCAACCGCAGCCACACCTCTTCCAGGACACCCCTCAAGGAAGGCTTAAACACAAGCCCTCGGTCATTGTTAACCCTAGACCCCCTAAAACAGCTAGTGCAGTCCCTAATGCCCTCCGCTGAAAGAGCCCTTCAGAATCCGTTCCAAAGCGCATCTAGCGCTCGCCCATCCTAGCCCGCATACAGCTCTCATTCGTGATAGCGGCATTCGAAGACCCGCAGTTCGCTTGACTGGCGAAGCCATTTCTTGTTTAAGCGGAGCTTGCTCCCAGACTCCTCCCGTTACCGTTTGGGGTAGAAGTTAAGAGTTGGGCGCATCATTACCATCTTGGCCCAAGAGCAGCTGAAAGGGAATCCTAGCACCATCCGTTCTCAATCCACATTCCACTGTTATGGAGTTTGCTGAACCCTAAGCCCAAAAAAACATCTTTGGGTGAACCCTGTTGTAACCTATCAAAACCAATCTTTGCAGGGCCTGGGTATAAACCCCATTAGCTGCACTGCCCTTGCGTTTCCGGAGCATTGGTTGCCTCTGTTTAGTGTAAGTTCCTATTTTACATGCGTGATCGGAGGATCCCCCACGACAATCCTTTATCCTCGGGTAGTTATAAGTGCAGTTGAAATCCCTCGGTATGGGTTATATTTATAGTTACCTTATAATTTTAGCTCCGCAAGTATAGCTACCCATGAACCTCCGAGGTGGTACTCTTCAATCTAGAACCCTGAAGTTTGACCCATACCGCTCCTGAGGGTTCCTTGTTATAGCTATGGTGCAATAGACCCCAAAACCCTATTCTACTTAGCACCTTTACTCGACATTGTAGTTCCTTTTGGGGATACCTTATATAAAATCCTGGATATTTAGCTGGTTTACCAAGAAAGGAACTACAATGGAGACTGTAGGTACTTAGTAAGGCCCATATAGCAGAGGATCTTCAAGCTCCGCTTCTTCTGAGGGATGTTAAAGCTCTTGTCGTCCCAGAGGGTACGGCAGCCGATCAGGCGGAAGAGCTGGACTTACCTTACCCTTTTTTCTCAGGTACGCGCTTTCATGGTTAGGATTCGTTATATAGAAAAGTAGGTACCTTAAAAATCTGGTAGGGTATGCCGGTATGCCACTGTAGGGGGTCTGACTAATTTACAGGCGTTCTTTAAGACAACCATACTCTAAGTAAGATCTCCGAAACTCTATTCCAATTCTTCAGGCCCTCAGTTTACTCATTTTCAGGCAAGAATGTGTATTCCATGTGGAGCCGGTCCTCATCAAAGCGCTTCAGCGGCTCAAACCCTAAACCCAATGTCGTGCAGTAAACCTTTCAGCGCCTAAACGCTATAAGCCCTAGAAGCCCCAAACCCAAACTCTGAATCCGAAAACCCCAGACCCTAAACCTAGGCATCACGTTATCTTGATATCACGCCGGCCATTGCACCTGTGGATCCTCGCCTGGCTTGTCCGAGTTGTGAGAGGGTAAACCCTAAACCTCTGAATCCGAAAACCCCTGAACCCGAACCCTTAAACCCTAAACCCCTAAACCCCTAAACCCCTAAACCCCTAAACCCCTATCCCCAGACCTGAGCTTCTGGGGCCAAGGGAGTGTCGCTGCGTTTTAATTTTATGCAGCCGCCGTCGCGTTGCAACCCTGCAGGCCCCATGAAGCTTCGGCGACGGTTCAAGCGATGCAGGGTAGTTGGTTTAGGGGTTTATAAAGGGTTCAGTTAGGATATACATAGATGTATATGTATATATATACACATGTTACATGTGTATATTTTTTATATATATAGAGACAGAGAGAGAGAGAGAGAGAGCGAGAGAGAGAGAGAGAGAGCAGGATTACGGGGTTCGTTCCAAGTGTGGTGGCAATGCTAGTTGGAAGCGGTCGTATGGCTGAGGCTGCTGCATGCTGCTGCTGCTGCTGCTGCTGCCGCTGCTTTGCAGGGCGACGAGCCTGCAAGAGCAAGGAATGTCCTCTGCTTAGAACATATGCGTACAGATGTGTGTAATGAGAGATCAGAAGGTCGATTCCTAGGATGGCCGGTGCCAGAAATTGAAACCGTGGCTGGAGGGCATGGAGCTACATGACAGTGAAGTGCAACGGGGCTTCCGTTAGTCTTTCTGCCGAATGTCGGGGTGAGTAAGCTTCCTTGGCATGACGGCCACACTTGAGGGCGTCCTGACACTGCATTGCTTGTCGCTTGCGGTGAAAGGCAGACGACCCTAGCTGTGGGTTCAGCTGTGGAATGTAGTTACACAGTTTTCCGGCCCCAGGCGGGGCATATGCCAGGAAGATAAACATCTGCAGCAGATCCCAGCTTTTATATTCTCACATGCCCGGCTTCCACCAGCAATCTGCACTGCAGCCTACCGCCTCAGAAAGAAACCGCAAGGGCTTAGGACCGTTGTCTCCTGCGCAACGCGTGTTTCCCAGAAAGCCGTGGTTGCAAGGACCGTCCGAACCCGATCAGGTTGTGTCTTCAACCTTCAGATCACTTTGGTTCAAAGACATGTTCGTGGAAGTGACTGATAGTTTTAGCATGGGCCACGTAGTTGGAGAGAGTCAGCAAAGACATCCGCAAGGTGATAATCACATATTTTGTTGGTGACGTTGCTACACCGTATACCCTACACCCGCGGATAACGGGTATCGACGAAAAATCATACCTCCCCTAAATCCTGAACCCTGTAGTAATATGATTATCTACACCCTGGAAGGTGGTACCGTTGTTTGGATGGCTTAGTTTTGGTGAGGATCCTAAAGCCAGAAACCTAAGGTAACCAAAAGAAGGCACTATGGGTCCAGCTTGGCCTCAAGGTCAGTCCCGGAGGTTTCGCAGAACATCGAGCTCAGGAAAACGATTTACATTGGGCTTTTCTACAGAACTTCCCGGTCTGTCCTAGATTCACAGAACCTATACGAGCATGCCTGCATCCTGCAATCCGTGCAGGCCTCTGAGAACAACGAGAAGAACAGATACTTATGCACTAATGTATAACTGTACTGAACAGGATCTGTACAGTCGTAATTTCCTCCGGTCTTGCTCTGTTTGGGTTCAATGCTCCTTTGCCCCCAAGGCTGGGTCGTTGAAGCACGTTTTCCCGCCATGGGCTCTGGAACCAGCTGCAAATGCGATGGGACAACGGAGACCCAGGGAGCTCCAGTGGAGGTTGTCACGATCAAGGCGGAAGAGAAGCACAGCGAGAACGAAGGCTCAAGCCCGAGAGGGGAGGCACCGTCGCCCGAATCAAGAAGGACTTCGGACCTAAGCCGGAACCCCACCACTCTAAACGCTCATCCATGGAAAGCCCTATGAAACACTCTGGGCTTGGAACCCAGACGGAACTCGACGCCCCAAACCCGAAGGACTTCCGTGTCGTCAGCATCGACCTTTTCCGGCCCCAGCATTGACAAAATCCTCACCCTGAGAAGTGCAGATTTGATGCGAGGCCTCCCCGAAAAAGCCGGGCAGGGCCCCCCACATTTATGAACTCCCTCTGAGCATGGATTTCCGGGTGCATACTTCACAGTATAAACGTACAAAGAAGGTCAGGAAACCCCAGCAAGACCCCACCATAAGGATCCTCCTGTAGCCCTGTAGAGCCCCACCGGGTTTAGATAACTTGGGATTTCGGCTTCAGGCTGCGAGATTTGAAAATTGAAGGGCTTGTAGGTGTAGGGTTTAGGGTTGAGGGTTGCTTGTAGATGCTTGGGTAGGATCTGAGAGAGATGGATCGTTCAGGAATGTTCAGGTTGCCAGCTCTTCAAGCTAGATGCAGAAACTCTACCCGTATCTGATTGAGAAGGCGTGGTGGCTTTGTGGAAGAGTCATCCTAGTCTGAAGCCCCGATTGTGATCCCGAAAGGTTCTTAGAAACAAGTATGTGTTGCCCTACAAGGTATGTGTTACCCCCACACTCTAGTCCAATTTATCTTTACGGTCCGTACGTTACTGCCCGCTCTATCCAACTTCTTCCCGCCTCCTGTTCAAGGGGGGACACGAGGATCAGCAGAAGTGGGTCAGGGGGTGTTCGTAAAGCTTGGGATACCTTATCTCGCGGCCGGTAAGCATAGTATCCCTAAACCCTACTATAAACCCCTTAGCCGACAGTTTCGGTCAATAGGACTTCTAAGCGAACCTGTCCCGTCAAAATGTACAGGCCTGGGTCATTACCGACATCATTCCGTCGGGTTCTTGGTTGTATAAGCCCATTGTAGTTAGCCCCCACCACTCCTGATTTAATCCCTAAACCCTAAACCCTAAACCCTAAACCCTAAACCCTAAACCCTAAACTGGGAGCCAAGCCAGCAAGCAGACAGACTCGTCCCTTTTTCGATTCTGGGGAGGTAATGCAAGCTAGCTGTATTCTGATGGCTGAATGGCTTGATACCACAATCTTTGTTATTATTTTGTTGCTTTTTGTCGCTTAATAGTAGCAACTCAACAAAAGTAGCGACAATTATACTAGCAGCATAAACAGAACAATAAAAATAAAGTCAATATCCTATTGATGATTCGGTCCAGCAGTCCAACGCGAAGCGGGAAGGACAGTTCAAACCCATTTGTTGTTAAACCCCACCCTTCCTACACCACGTCGGCCGCTCGTGAGAATGAGTACCGGGCCCGGAATCCCGCGAACACCGCCTCCACCACACATTCTGCACATATATTGGGCGTAGGTCACATGCATGATTCCCTATCATGTTGTTCTGGAGGCATCTCCATAAAGGAATCTTTGCGTCGTGGCGGGCGGTTATGGCGCAAATCCCCCATCGACTTGCCGGAGAAGGACTTAGCATCCATGGTTTACTTTCCAGGTTTAGGGTTCAGGGTTGATGAATCGGATCGACACGGCTTTCGGGGCGCTTCAGAGTAGATGCCATTATGGGGCTCTGCAGCGACACAAGGAAGAGGCGCAATCATGTATATGTTTGTGCAGGGGGTGCGCAGCAGTACACAATAGCGCCTGAAACGCACACCATGAAGCTTTCCAGCACTTAGTATCAAATGCACTTGAACTTTGCCTAAGCGGCCTGGAATCGTAGCCCTTGACCCCCTGATTCCGCAAGTTCTTAACAGGAGAAAGCTGGACTTTGGTCACGTTCGCGGCAGGTTTGGGGACGGGGGGAGGGGGCTGTGCAAGGGGTATTTGGGGTCACACTTTAGTTTAGTTTGAAGCACCTGCAAATAAACGTTGTGTTTGCTGCTCGTCGTTCGCACTGTGCAATTTTGAACATGACTTCGTTTCCGTTGTGCTGTTACAGCCCCTCTTTGTGCTTGCAATGTCAAGCATACACTGTTACTACAGCCTGGCACTTATCTCATGGGCTGCGGCCACTCCTTAAAATGTTGGCCAGATGTTGGCCACAAAGCCCTCCCAGACATGCACATCGCCCTGTCCAGGTCGACCACTTCGACATTTTCCTGTCGCACACATGGGCTACCAGAGGAAGTTGGAAGTACCCTTATGCGGATTGTTTGGGGGTTTCAGAAAATAGGGGACCCTAATATAGTACCCTAAATAGTCGGATCCTTATTATAAGGACCCCAAAGTAGGGTACCCTAATTATCGGAAACTCCCGTTTGACCGTCTGCACAATACCTAATGCCCAAATCCCGAAGCATCCGCTGCACCAAACCGCTCTCCATGTGGAGTGTGCTTCGATGTCTGCAGCGTAGCACCAGCGGGTTTCAGGGGTTCTAGCGTTTTGGGGCAGGAGGATGTGGCATACTGTCGAGAAAGCTTGTTCTTACGGTTCCTGAGAAATTTGAATGCCTGAGCTCTGCCACGAAGAGGGGAGCCTCTCCTCCAGTGCCAACATAATATCTACAAATAAAATACATGAATACATACTTATATAAGTAAGAGTTGTGTAAGACTCTGCAATATTCTATACGATTGAATGAGGTACCTCTCTCTATCCTTTCAGCAGGGCTGGGCCTACGTTCTGCTGTTATGGCTTCTTGTCCTGGTGATGGTGGAGCTCCTGTGCTGCTTGCGTCTGGCGCCTGTGCTTGGCACAGTCAGCTTCGGAGTTCAAAATTTCGATGCGAAGTGCCCGTTCAGTGGCCTCGGCATACTCGTTGCCATGCCTGTGTCTGTCCTCACTTTCTTCGTTGTTCCCTACATCCCCGACGTCGGGGACAAGAAACAATCCTGTTTCCTCGATGTGGTCAGCATCAACCAATGCGATGCCAAGATGATGCAGCAGGGCATCTATGGACTCCAGGCTCTCGTTCTTAGCCTTTTTCATTTTGCGGCCAAGGGACGGTATTTAGGAGCACGTGTAGGGGCACCACGGTAAGTGAGGAAGACCGATACAAAGTGGATAGCAACCCGCGGATGTTTGCCCAAGCCGTCTGAAAGCCCAAACCCCCTATGAGAGCCTCACCCCTGCGGTAAAAGCCCAACTCAAGACAACCGGCATAAAAACCCTGGAGCCCTATAGAGCCTAAAATCGTAAACCCTGGACCCGAAAGCCGAAAAGCCTAAACTCGAAACAACACGACAGAGCTCAGGGCTTGGCGGCTTCCTGAGTGCTTCCAAAGAGACGCAGGGGCAGTGGTACAGTTGTTCCTTCCGTTCTGGACTTACTCCCGGCTCGATGTTTAGGGTACTTAGGAACCCCAAAGGGACATAAGCATCAGCATGTTATAAGGATATCCCCACCTTATTGGGCTTCATTACAAGGGGTTTATATGGGATTATGGCGGATATCCCTATCCTAATTTTTGCTTATGTGCCTTTTTGGCGCACTAACAGGGGCTCTGGGAAGGTTGCCGAGAATATGGGGCAAAGACTGCTCTTCTTGGCTGACTCTAAACCCTGAATCCTAAACCCCCCAAGACTAGACCCTAAACCCTAAACCCCCCCGGTCCAAGGAAATGAGAATCCTTTATTCTGGACGATACCTCTCCAGGCGCAAGGGCTTCGAATTCAGGGTTTCGGGTTTGAGGTTTACCTATGGTCTCCAATGTAGTTCTTTTTTTTGGTTTAGCCAAATTTATATTAAGGATCCTAAAAGGTAACCCCCACAAGGAACTACAATAGAGACTATAGGTAGTTCTTGCATGATCAGCACAGGCTCGGAGTTCCTGATGCTTTCGGTCTGCTTGTCCTGGAAGCCTAAGCCGCAGGGTATATGGCAAGAGAGTAGCACGAGGATGATGTGGATGTCTACAGTGAAGTACTAGCAAGGCAACCAGCGACGAGTTGCGAGCTCAGAACCTTATCTTTTCACGAAATATTTCCCAGCCCCAAACCCGGAACTTTCAGCCTCGCAAGCTTTCATGGTGTCTAACTGCTCTTTCTACGTAAGCACAGCTTGGCATCAAACAAGGAACTCAAGGAACTCAAGCCACGCCAGCACAGGTTGTGGTGCGTTTTTGAGTTGGCTGCCTTCCGCACGGCCAACCCCACCGGCAGGACTGTTTCACTCGTTCGGTCTCTTCAAGGGTTGAGGGTTGCTAAGGACCTATGATGCAAAAGGGTGCCTCCTTGGGATTTATAGGGTTTGCTAGACTGTTCAGGGCTTGCCATTACAGCCTGAGTATACTTATACTTATACAGTACTGTGCTGTGCGGTGCTGTGCTGTGCTGTGCTGTGCTGTGCTGTGCTGTGCTGTGCTGTGATGTGCTTTGCTTCGCTATGCTATGCTGTGCTAAACGATACGGCACGATACAGTTCCATGTTATACCATACTATAATATACTATACTGTGCTGTACTAACCCTAAAACCGTAATCTACGTACGAGTTACGGCTCCTATATCATAGAACCCTTATGGTAACTCTCTTAACACATCCCTCAGAGGGTGAGGACTTGTATGATAAAGGCCCCCATATTATATCATAGTGTTTTGGGTTTACAGATTACAGCGCTCGGATACTAACTGCTCGGCAGGTCGTCGCACTGATACGTAAGGTTTTGGGTCTGGTGTTCAGGAAGTTTGGAAGAGCCAAAGCAACTCCAGCCTGAAGAGCCATGGTTTAGGGAGTGTCACAAGTCGTGATACGAAAAGGGTTTGCAAGGTTCAGCGTTTACAGGGTGAATGGGAATTATATGGAACGAAATCCACAAACTCCAAAGATGCGCGAAAACTTTACTTGAGGTTCACATTGGCACGAGGATTAACAAGGAATGGTGCGGCACGGATGCACCATGTTTCGGGCGGCATGGTCTGCGAACCCATCCAACCCCACCCAGCCCCAGGACAAAAACACACACACGCACACACAAAACAAAAAAGAACGCATGGGCCGACCACAAAGAGCTTAAGTTCCATCCCCTAAACCCTAAACCCAAAATCGATAGAAGTTGCAGAGCAGCAAGGCAGGGTTGGGCATTGGCCAGGGCTGGGTCCTCAGTCGCTGCGTGCAAGAAACAGGGATCCTAATTGGAGGCCCAGGGAACTTAGTAAGTGGTTTCAGGGTTTAGGGTTTAGGGTAAGTAGGTTGTCTGGGTTCAAAAAAAAGGTAAGTAGGTTTTAAGTAGAGTTATAAGTACCCTAAATGGAGTTACCCCAATTATAACCCTACTTATAATCGACTTACTAAGTCCCCTGGGCCTCCAAGCAGTTGGGCTTATGATCTTAAGAACCCCGTAAGATATCCACTTACGAAGCTCGAACATGCCCGGCTTAATGTAGGGGCCTACATAATTACATTCACTATTGTGGGGCTCCTTAGTATGGTTATAGTATCATGGGCCCCAAAGCCCTATTCTAATTATTAAGGCCCCTATATTAATCCCTGCAGCTTTTTAAGGAACCCTTTAAAGGAAACCCAAGATCCTATTCTAATTATTAAGACCCCTCTGTGTGTGTGTATATATATATATATATTAACATGGTTATTGAAACTTGGAATCTCCAGCAACTGCCGTTTGTTGGCGCCCTTTGGCAGGATCCGCTTCGCGCCGTTGCTCCTCCGATGGCACATAGTCGGGTCTAATACAGAGTCTAGTATAATATAGTATAGCATAGTGTAATATCGTATTGTATAGCACAACGTCTAGATGGATCATTCTTTCTTTCTGTGTTTGTCTCCTCCATGGTTTGTCTGCATTTAGAGAGATAGCGATAGTTCGTTCAGGATTTGGGCCACATGTTTAGGGTTTAGGGTTTAGCGTATTATACACAGCGCATAGGCGTGCGGCATAGGCAGGGCTAACACGAAGCTGCATTCAACACTGAGGCTCCAAGCTTGTGGGGCGCAACTGCGGTTAAGGTTTAGGGTTTAGGGTTTAGGGTTCAGATGAAGGATCATCACTGATCATCACGCACACAACTAGACCATGGACACTGCAAGCATGTCGTGCGAATACCAGGAAGCGTCCCTCTGAAGCGTAGAGGCTACAGCATGAGCATAGGGGGAGATGTACATGGATTATAACTAAGCCCTAGACCCCGAACACCAGGTTGTTAAGTGTTTTATTGCTTTCACTCAATGTTGTTTGGCTCGCCAATTTAGGGTTTGCTTTGGCGCGAGTTACCATAGTCAAGCTCAGCAGCCAAGCTTGTCAAGTCCAGCAAGTGCCAGGTATTTGCTAGATGCCGTGTTGCTAAGCTACCGGCGACGCTCCAACCATATCCCCATGTACATGTATACTTTGCTCTGAAGTGGCTGTACAGGAGCCCCCATTTAAGACCTTGCTTCCAACATCTTCCAATCATACAGAATTAAAATCACATCCCGAACCTATCGGCTGGCGTTCCGAACACAACCCCGGAGTGAAGGCTCTGGCCATCCGGGGCCTTCAGATAAGGCTGAGGGACTTTAGTAGGGTTCTATGGAGGGGTCCCATATTTAGGGCTCCATAAGAATCCCACAACTTTGTTTTTTGTTGGAACGGGGGGATGCATTAGGGACCCTTCATCTAGAGCCGATTACTGCAAAGTAGGCGACACGGTGCTACCAACAGTGTAATTAAGGCTTGCATCATGACTTTGCGACATAGAGAGGGGTCCCCTTATGGCCATTATAGTCTTTGTACATGTATCCCGAGGCCCCCTATATTAGTTGGACATCCCAATACGCCTTAAACCTTGTATCCTGAAACCCGCGGGGCCTTTCCTTAAACAACACAGGGCCGAAATACTAAACCCTAAACCATAAGCGACTTTTCCTTCCAAATCCCGAGCAGAGATGAAGTACAACTTCCGTCACAAGTCTTACTATTCAAGTTCGTATCTTGCTTTGAGTTGTGCGCCCGACATCTAGGTTTAGGGTTTAGGGATTAAATATTTCTCCAGATCGGGGTTCTTTTTCGGGCTTACCAAAGGAATGTCACTCTTGTAGCAAGGGGTCCTTCATGGGCTCAAAAGACCATAGCAGAGGATTTTGATTGAATCGCCAGCCCTTTAAATACAAGCTTCTCAAAACCCCACATGGCAGACTTTAAGGTGATCTCCTGATTAATACCCCCCCCTCCCCCCGCCCCGAACATTCGGAGTCCGCATTAGTGAATTAGTGGTCGGGGGTCCGCCTCCCACAACCAAGTTTTTTTGGGGGCTGGGGGGCGGGGTCTAAGTTGTTGCAAGGTCAATAGTACAGTAATAGTACAGCAGTACAGTAGCCCTACAGAGTAAGTAGTAGAGTAGTAATACAGTAGTAGTACAGTAGCCTCGATTTCCAAAACAGCTGTAAGCACAAAAGCGGGACGGTGGTTTAGGATGGTTTAGGACTATTGAGGGGTAGTTTATTATTGTGTAGACCATTACTAGTCACGAGCTCACAAAACACCTTAAGCCTCTACCTTTACATGGTATTCTGCTGTGTTTGTCGAGCCCTATCTGTTTGCTAGGTGCTCGCCGCATGTGCCTGTAGCAATGTCAGACTAGCAATGACGCCGACCTACGAACTACGAATCTGTGCCTGCCCTGTGCGAGAGTGCGAGTCGAAACCCTAAGCCGAAAGGTTTGTGGAGCTCGGTGTGGCCGTCCTCTGGCTCGGAGGCACATTGGCGATTCTTCTCTACATTGTGGGCTTCCTCACGAAGTTTCGCATCTCCGAGCAAATTTAGCCGGCTTTTAAAATGGGGTCCTTTTAGAGCAGGGGCCAGAAAGCTGGAACATCAAAATCTTCATGGCCCCCCAAAAAGATAGAAGGAATCCCATCACTAATCAGCCTTAGTCCATGTTCAGCTTTCTGGGGCTCACCTTAGGCTTTAGCAATGGATCGTGTATGAGTTCCTCACAAGCTTTCGTTCGTCTGGCTTCGGGTTCAAGAGCTTTCGGGGCTTAGGGTTTAGGATTTAGGAGGATTTAGTTTGGGATTGAGGGCCTGTGCTAGTTTTTAGGATTTAGGGGTTGAGGGTTTAGTCTAGGATTTAGGGCCCGTGGGGCTTGAGGTTTGGGATTTAGGGGCTGCGGGTTTAGGTTGGAGAGGAAGGGGAAAGGGGAGTTACAGCTTTTGACGATTTAGGGTGCAGGGTTCCAATCCCTTGCAAAGTGCAAGCAAGTCCGGTGGCTGCTCTCCTGCACTTTCTAGTTGGCATGACTAGTCTCTCAGCTCCAGCGAAGCGCTTTTCCGCCGGTGGGGGGAGGCGCGTGCCTGCACATCCACGAGTGCGCGAGGTTTGGCATTGTTGCATCATGGGACTTGGTTGGAGATACCCCAAAAACATGCTCCAGAAAGCGCTTACTCAGCGGTGCAGGTCCCCAATGCATTCAACTCTCCTTTGGCTTCGAAGTTCGAAGCATCTAGGAAGTACCCTCCGACATGCCGGTTTCCCAGACCTTCCGTCACAAAGGCGTCCATCTAAACCCGACACCCTGAACCTCGAATCCCACATGAGGCGGCACAGTTCTTCTTGTCGTGGCACTGCTCCCGCTGCTCGGAGTCTTCCACCTCCTCCGGCAGAACCTGTCCCGGAAGCGCCAGGTGTGGACTTAACCCGGTTGAGGGTTTAATTCTCTAAATGGGGATGTTATTGTTTCTTCGCTTCAGGATATGGTGTCCCTATTCAGATGGCTTAAACTAACACCAGCACACGGTGCCACATGGCATAACCACCTGCTGCCTTAGGTGACTCGATCCGTGGTTTGCGAGACATGCGCAAAACTGGCAACATGAACCAAAGCACTGCGACTGCTCACTGTGGCATAACCCATGGAGTAGCACACCATGCGAATCGAGTGAGCAAACACTTTTCGGCCGTCATGACAGTGCAGTGGCACGTCTAATTTACAAGAAGCCTAAACCCTAAACTTAAACCCTAAACCACTAAACCCCCAAACCCTAAACCCTTAACCCTTAACCCTTAACCCTTAACCCTTAAACCCTAAACCACTAAACCCTAAACCCTAAACCCTAAACCCTAGTGGGATGGCAAAGGGAGCCAGGGCTTGGAGGCATTCAAATGGGGGCTTCCGAAAATAGGGGACCCTAGTATAGTACCCTAAATAGTAGGATCCCTATTATAAGGACCCCCAAATATGGTACCCCTTATTTTCGGAAATTCCCAAATACCTTGAGTTTCTTTTCAATATCGAACCGCCAGAGTCGCTAGAGGATGGGTTTAGAGGCCTAGAGGGTACTATAGAAGGCCAAAGAGTTTAGCCATGCTTTTCCCTACGGTTCCCTATTGCGAATACTGTTACAATGCGCCCAAAACCCTACTCAAGTTCTGAAGGCCCTTATTACATAGAATGCTTAAAAGAATCCTTACAGGAACCGGATGGAAGTCCAAGGTGGGAGTTCTTGTGCCCCATACAAACGACGCCCTAGGTAAAAGATCCTGACCAACCCCAAACCTCTCGGAGCCCCTGACTGAGCTCTACTACAGCTGAACCCTTAAAGTCTCCGGGGGCAGAGAACACTAATGTGGCTCAGCAATTGTTAGTCCTTTGGTTTTTTGCTGTCTTGGTACGAGATATTCTCGTTCCAATACTGCAGTCGAAGCATCAAGGATCATAGAGCCTTCAATATAAAACCCGAAAATACCCCTTTCTCTTCAGGACCTAAACCCTAAACCACTCAAGCCTTATTGGGGCCGCTCTTTTGGTGAGGTCTTCTTGGCCTTGGCAAACTTCGAACTGTCGAATGCGAGCTGCAGATTTGCCTCGGATTCTGGAGTTTAAGGTTTAGGGCCAGGGTGACAATATTTGTATGTATGTATATATATATATATGTACAAATATATATATATAGACATATGTATGTATGTAGGTAGGTAGGCAGGCACGCAGGCAGGCAGGCAGGCAGGTAGGTAGGTAGGTAGGTAGGTAGGTAGGCAAGTAGGTAGGTATGCATGTATGTATGTATGTATGTATGTATGTATGTATGTATGTATGTATGTATGTACCCTTTACTTCTCACCTTGAGAACGCTGTCGAGTTGCCCAGGGCCTAGCGAAGAGATTCGAGACAGTCACATAGTTGCCCGACCAACTTATGTCGCGGATGTCAGACATTGTATGTGTGCACATACATACATAGATACGTACACGTGTACATCTAGTCACGCAGTGGTTAAGAAAGGTTAAGGTTTAGGGTTTTGCATTTCTCATAGCACCCACATAATACGAAGTCTAGTTTTTTCGTCCACGGAACTCACCAGCGAAGGATCAGGAGTTCATCTACAGCGCAATCCAAAAGTGGTACGGTAGCTGGGTCCTGTCGAGTCCAGGTTTCCTGTTGGAGGGGTTCTCAGGTATAGTTTCGTTTAGGGTCTAGGGATTGAGGATGTGTGGTTTGCGTTTAGAGTTTGCACGGGGTTTAAGTCTAGGGCATTTTCAGAGGTTTTGGGTGTGTTAAAGTTTACGGCAAGGTTCGCGACTCCGGTCAGAAGGGCTCCCCAGCTTCTGACGGAAGAGGGGATTCTCCAAGGCTTCTTTGAAGTGTTCCTGTAAACTTACGGGCTGAGTAGGTAGCCTTTAGCTTTTTGGGGCTTATATAATCCTTGAGCTAAGGTACCCGGCCCCTAAGTAAATGGACCACTAGGGCTTCAGGTTTTTAGTGATTGGGGTTCAGAGGTGCTCGATTGAAATTGATGTCAGCTCCATTGATGCTTACTCAGCTACTAATTGCTCATGCTGGTGCCTTCATGTGATGATAGCCAGTATACCTGCGAACACACCATAACACCTTGGCAAAAAAGCTAATAGAATATGTAGTCGAAATGGAACTATGCAAAATGCCAGTAGTTTAAAATGGCATCCGAAGTTCTCCATGTGAGGGCCTTCTTAATCAAAGTTAGGGTCCCTTTTTGGCCCTGTTCCTCCGCATATCACACTGGCTGAAGAGACCTGCCAACCGTGCTGAGATATATACCGTATACATGCTATGCTCTACCTGACTCCTTTCAAATTCAGGCAGTTTAGATGCCTTCACCGCTCATGTTCGCGGCCCACTTCGTGACGAACTGCTCAAAGACCACTTGGGTACGAGCCTACCGTGGTACTACGGCGTGCTGATTACGACCCCGTGGATTAGCTTAGGCAAGCTGGTGTGATTCGGATGTTGGACGTGTTCTTGCTTGTCTAAGCCTGTCTGTCCTTAGCCCGAAAGCCTTGAACACAACAAAAATATTACAGTCACTACACCCTTAACCTGGACCTTCACCGCCTTGACCCTGCAGTTCTGGGAGAAGGGTCATCTGTAAAGTCTGGACTTGTTGGGTCTTCCCTAAAACCTGAAGCCAAACAAAACGACCACATATCGTAAGCTGTCTGGTGCCAGTTTGGAGGCTTAGGGCAGCTATGTTTCCCTGCTGGCTGAAAGCAGGGATGGACGCGCTGGCCGCCTTGGTCGCAGGGGACGCCCCCACCGACGCCATCCTGGCATATGGCCTTGCCATGACGCTGGGCCTCTTCACTTTTTGGTGGCTCTTTACCATGCTGTCCCTCTGCCTTATTGAATGTACATATATCTGTCATAGCCTGAAGTCCTAAAGACCTGAAACCTTGACATCTGAGCCCTTTTGGAACCTTAGGGTTCAAGCCTTATGTGTAGCTGAAGGTCAATCATTCAAGCCTTATATGTAGCTGAAGGTCAATCAACGATGGGTTCTCAAGTTTTCCTTGTTCCTCTGGCATTGTCTCTTTTGGCCAACCGCAGACACTCAGTCTGCTTGCATACCAAGACCTCTAAGATTCTAAGTACATTGCCTTTGATCAGGATTCGAAAGGGCCACAGCAGGCACAGAACCCTTCGTTTGGGTCCCAAGAGAACAGTCCTCAGTGCACCCACCCTGGGACCAAGATTCTTGCTGCTGCTTTGCCACCGGTGCCCATCGGCAGAAAGAAGCCTTTGCTCTGTGGCGCAGTCTTTGATTTTGTTCTTGCTGTACCTCTTGGTCGCACTGTCTGGTGTCTATGCAGCACGCCGGGCAGCCAACCACAGTGTCGGAGCATCATTCATATGGTGTGTTGCAGCTGGCCTTCTTGTTTGGCTATGTGGTGGCGGACTTCAGCGTTGGCAAGCACTTTTCCACGGGAAGGGGGTCGTAAGATCGCCGGAAGTCCCCCGTACATCATGAACGACGTTGCTGCACGTGTCGGCGTCTCGATGTAAATCTGCGATGACAAAACGGTTCTCATCTTAAGACGACATGAAAGCACGCTAATACCAACACTTTGTAACGTGAGCGAGTATTCACGACAATAGCAACATGTTTTGGTAGTTGTAACACAATGAGCTACATGTGCCTGCTATGCTGTATTGCGTTGTCCCGCAGTAGCAACAGCATGTGCAGTGATGGGAAGCAAGAGACACAAGATGGACAAGCATCGAGATACCTCCGGCCAGGAGATGGTCGGGTTTCTTTACTATCCCATACCTGCCCTGGAACTCCGAACCCCTTTGTCAGGGACAACATGTCAAATCTTTCGGACTCTCTAGTGCAAGCCATATGGCTCAATTCAGGGGGGTTGGAGTCCCTCGGTGGGGAAAGTCGGTCAAGCTTGTACAGACTATATCACGTTTGCGAAGCGGCAGGCGTGCCATGTGCTGGCGCCGTATGGGCTATCCATATATGGGGCGTTCAGCTATTATGGCCGGTGGGCTGTGCTCGCACTGTAGCGCGTTTCTCACGGCTTATGGCTGTTCCCGGAGGGCTTTTAATTTCGGGCAAGACTCGTAGACTTCCCTCCGCTGAGCGTGTGAGTGAGTCAGTGGAGTACCTCGGCGTGGAGTTTTGGTGCCAGAGCTCCAGCGGGTATGTGGGTAACTCTCCAAGTTCGCTTCCTTTATGGACCCCCGAGAAAGGATTTCTTTCCCCTTAGTAGAAGCTACAACAGCATCATACTAATACTTCAGAGAGCCACCCACATGCAGCCCGAAAGTTTTTTCTAAGGCAGCGAAGTCACAATCGGGTCATCAGATCACCAGGACTAAAACCTGGAAGTGCTACACAACCTTTGATGTTTCGCGGTGTCCTATAAGTATGCCTACGGCTGTGGTCATGGGACAAATGTTTCTGGGGATCGAGTTCCCTTACTAAGCTCCGGGATCCATGCGTGTTCTAGGCTGTAGAAGTTGCCTTGTGTGCCAGTGGCTGAGCCACGGTACGGCTGCCATCCCGCTGCACAGGTAGAAAAACCACAAATCACAATGCATAGCTCGCGGCCGCAATGTAGGGCATCGTGCGATGGTGCATGCCCTTTGTCGCGCATCCAAAATCCCTCAAATCCCTCCAACTGAAGGAGTATACATACTTTTTCTTTCTGTAGTACAGACCGATCCTGAACTAATGGCCCCGTGCAAGTGAGGGATACTGGGTATTCAGAGAAGGCCGAGAGCTATGGTATCCGGAAGAATTGTTTTCGACCGTTTTCCTCCATGCTGATGGCCAAACTTTTCTTTCAATCATAGGATGCCGAAATGGTGTTAGTTCATGGTCTCTAATAGTTACCCCTACTATTTTTGGGGGGGTCCTTCTTATTCTTATACTATAACGGACACCAAAACCCTAAAGAAATTATTACGGGAAAAGGATCTCCCCTATCTTGGATCATATTTCGGAATCCTAAACCTACGAGGCCCTGTAATCTTAAAAGACCCGTTTGGCTCCCAATCCATGAATTGCAGGGATTTAGATCTCTAGACAGGAAGTCAATGTTGAGAGGTCCCTGTATACATGAAGAAATAGACATATGTGTTTATTCATGTATACACATAGAGAGAGATAGATGACAGCACATGTTTCAGATTAAGTCTGTCCTCGCATCCCGAACCAGTATTCGGTTGGACCCCTACAATTCTCATCTTTCCTTTGGGGTTTTCAGAATATTGGGCCCTGGTATAGATCGGTAAACGGTAGGGTCCTATGTAATATATTGGCCTGAATACTTGCAAAGGTTTTATGCAAGAATTCCTTAGTATACGTGTGGTTTTTAAATACACCAAGAACCGGACCGATACCTTTCAGTGCCTTTAACATAATAAACTCTCCCGAACTCGCATCCTACACCGAAAATACCCTGAATAAAAGACGGTCTCCAGAAACCGGTAAACTATACACCTTACACAGCTCTATAGACCCTAAACCGCTTAGTCTAAGGAACTCCCTTTCAAGCCGGCTGTGCCGTAATTGCTCCTTTGAGCCAAGCTCAAAGGAGAAGACGATGCTATCCCGGAGTGTTGAAGCCCGCAGCCCAAGGGAAAAAAAAGGGGTCCAGGATCAAGGGCTTAAGAAAATTGAGTTTAGGGTCGATACAGGTACTTTCAGGGTCTAGGATAGGGTTTAAGAATACTGGTACCGTAGAATAGGGTTTAGGGTCGATGCTACTTTCAGGGTTTAGGGCAGGGTTTAAGAATACTGGTACTGTAGAATAGGGTTTAGGGTCGATACATGTACTTCCAGGGTTTAGGGTAGGGTTTAAGCATACTGGTACTGTTTCACTGTTTCATGGAGGCCGAAAGAATTTCCAATGTTATTCCCTATAGCGCTCCTGACTATGAAAGGTATTTGGAGGCCTCCATATGGGTAGTTGTCAAAATTATGGTCCCTTTTGGGGTACCCTAAATAATAGGTGCCGTTTTGTAATAAGGACCCAGAAAGGGACCATAATTTTGACAACCACCCATATGGAATGAGAGACTCACTCCTGTTGTGGTGCTTTGGGTGCTGTCTTGGCTCGCTTCCCTTCGGCGGAACATATCACAGGAGCTTGGCTTAAGCTTGCGAGTTTAGGGGGTTGTGGCTTCAGGGTTATTCCCCCCGCCCCCGTCTGAGGAGAGATAACCTCGGGGCCTAAATATTTACGAATACTATTTGGGAGCTCCCTACGCATCAAAGAGCCAACAAGCTGGCGCGGTGGAGATTTGGTGATTCTCGCCAAAAAAGCGGGTTCCGTATTGAGATGTGAACACTTTCGGTCAATCCTCGTGTCCAACATCGTTGGCAAAGTATACCACCGTTCCATCCGGAATTCCCCCAAGAGCCACCTTCTCCGTTCCCAGCCTCAGCTTGTCGGAGGCATTCAGGATGGCATGGGTGTCGAGTTCCCCGCCCTCGCCATCCGTACTTTTGCCACCCAGATGCATGCCCTCCGGCGCCCTTGGGCAGTCGTGTTCTACGACCCTTCTGCAGCCTACTACACCGTCGTGCGGCAGTGTCTCGTCCCCAGCTCTGACTCAGACGAAGGGCTGCTTCGGCTCTTCCATGCCCTGCAACTGCCGCCCCAGGCACTTTCCGAGCTCAAACAACACTTGGAAGCTGTTGCCGAGCTCCCGCGACTGGGAGTGGGGTCACACTTGGTTGAGCTTGTCCGAGACCTTTTCACGGGGTGCTGGTTTCGCCTGTCAGGGCATACCGCCCTCACACTCACACATAGAGGAACAAGACCTGGCGACCCTGCCGCCGACATACTGTTTGCGTTCAGTCTAGCGGCTTACCTCAGGCGAGTCCAAGCCCTGCTTGCAGATGCCGGTCTTGTTCCGCAGTTTGTGCGCCAACAAACGAGACCTGACTGGGCTGCTGACATACCCGATTTCCACATCGGGCACCCCGCCTGGGCTGACGATTTCACTCAACCGTTGACGGCTAGCGCCCCGGACACCCTACTGCAACTTGCGGGACTCTGTTTCGCTCCTCACCACACATGCCTCCTCTGTCGGCATGTCCATCAAGTTTGGTGAGGAAAAGACAGCTGTCGTTGTCTCAGAGCTCGCTTGCCGTGCCACTGGACTGCGCGCTGGCCCAGGCATTGAGCAAACTGTGTGTGCGGAGGTCTACGACGCGACACGGCAGTGTCCACAGGAGCTCCCCGTTGTTAGCGCATACAAGCACTTGGGCGGCATTCTTGTGTCTACCACGACACCTGAGCCTGACCTTTACCACCGCTTTTCCCGCGCTGCGGGGACCGCCCGACCACTTGTGCGCTCCCTCTTTAGCTCCAAACTCTTCGCCCTTGGGACGCGGCGGAACCTCTTGTTTTCCCTGGTGTTGTCAAAATACCTCCACACTTCATCTGCATTGATCATTCGGGCCGCTTGCCATCTCCGCTTGTGGGAGCGACACTACCTTGCGCTTTGGCGCTTCCTGTGTCCCAGGACCCGGCCAGATGCGCAGATGCACCCTTACCGCGTCCTGCACCAGGCTGCCGCCGTCACTCCTCCACTTGCCTTGGCAAAGTCACGAGCCCAGCTTCTGGCAAAGCTTGTTGATCCTGCACATAAAGCGCTTTTTGTGCTGTTGTGCGACCACCACCTCCTGCATCCTGCTTCCTCCTGGCTTGGCCAGCTTGTCGCCGACCTTGACCATGTCTTGCAGTACCTCCCTACCCTCCGTGCCGTGGTTCCTCCGGGCAGAGAGGTCGAGGTGCTTGTGCAGGCATCCGTTGAGGACCCAACGTGGTGGCTTTCGAAGATACGCAAGGCGGAAAAATCCTAAGTGTTGACCTTCGACTTTGGTGCGATGCTGGGAACGGCTGCGACGCCAGCGCCTTCCCTTCACAGGCTGCTGAGAATGTTTCCGAAGAGGTGCTCCCTTTTTGCTGTGACCTGTGCTGCAAAAGGTTCTCCTTACGTAAATATCTCTGCCTGCATCTTGCAAAGACCCATGGGCTGCTTAGCTAGCCGGCATTACGCCATTTCAGACCATTGCACCGCCTGTCTTCGCCACTATGGCGTTGTCACACAGGTACAACAGCATCTTAAGACCTCCCCGTCCCGCCTGCTGCGATGTTGCATGTTGCACCCCCCTCTTGCCAAGGCTGACATTGTTTCCCTCGAGGCTCCAGCCAAACAGCGCCTACTTGTCGTCAAGAAAGGCAATTGGAGGCGCTTCCAAGGCCTCCCACCACCAGCCCGTGTCCCGGTCCTGCTCGGTCCCAGACTGCCGACTTCTTCTGAGCGAGAGTCTGGACATGTCGCGTCCGAGGACGACCTGCTTTCCACGCTTGCTCGTCGCTACCGTCCTGATGAAGCCACGCTGCAATGGATCCAGGGTTATATAGACGGGCGGACGACAGAAGGGCCCAGGCAGACTGCAGTCCGTTTTTGGCAAAAGCGACCCGTCCTGTCTGACGCGGTTCCATGTTTCACCTCTTCTAATTCGGCATGATTTTTGGGACGCGCCTCTTTGGAGGCACTGGAGTCCATCACAGAACAGAACAGAATACTATTTGGGGGGCTCCTCATTATAGTTATAGTACAAATATATACACCAAAACCCTATTCAAATGACGGAACCTTTTAAAGGAACCCCCTATAAACCCTAATCCAATTATTAAGGCCCCTACATGAGATTGGAGGGTTCAGGCGGCAGGGTCGAGGCTTCAGTTGCGGTAGGGCGGCGGGGTGCGGGATGACTGCTATACGGAGCCGGGGTTTAGGGTTTAGGGGGACCCTGAAAGTACAAACCAACAGCCTTTTATGAGCTTCGGGGTTTAGGGTTTAGGGTTAGAGTCCCGGGCGAGAGAAGCCTGCTGCAAAGGGTTTGAGGTTTCGGTCTGTCCCGGGTCCTCAAGACATGTTTGATGTTGACTGGATTCTGTGCTAAGATTCTACGGCAGTATAGATTGAAACGATGGGAAAACCCGCAAGTCTTTGGACTTTGTTGCAGTTGTATGCATTTGAGAAACTGGGGTGCTTAACGTTGTCACGAGTTAGCATGCTCAATTGACATGCGCCCCACATAATAGGGGGCCCGTCATAATCTATTCCTTTGGTTTTAGAATACCCCCTAAAAGTTGTCAAATGGCTTCGGGTGTCAAGGTTGAGGTTTGGCAAACCCTCCTTACAGCAACAGTTCCCGCAAGGGGCAGACATTCGAAGCCCAGCTTTCCTGAAGCCCATCCCTTAAACGAGCCCCTATAGTAACTCTTATGGAATCCAACAGGAACAACCCTAAACCCCAAACCCTACACCCCCCCAGATTGATTGGCCCCCCCCGAGGTCGAATGCCCAGGGTTTTTATAGGGAGTATCATCCGACATGGTCGTTTATTTCAGCATGGGGTCGGGAAGTCCTCGCCTAACCGCAGCAAGGACAACGACGGCCAACGCATCAGAGCTATGATTGGTATTCAGTGCCGGCTACTGTACCATATTGGCCAGGTTTTGGACCCGCAGCCCTCAAACATGCATCTGTGACCGGCCCGGTGATCCGTAATCAAGCCGCAAGCGACCTTGCAGGGGAGCCGGAACCTGAATGATATCAAAATCTACTGTGGGAGCTTGAGTAACCCCCAATTATTATACCTTAGGGTTCCTTCTTATAAACATGCAATGAACAAATGTGCCACAGACCACCCCAACTATGAAGCACCATGTTATCCCAATGCCTTCAAACCGCTCAATTCTCAAAGCCAAAGCGCTTGTCAACCAACACGCCCGAACCCTAAAGCTCCTGACCCCTGAAACGCTGGAGCCCACACAGGTCCTAATCCCCAGAACCCCGACCCCCAGAACTCCGGGAGCCTCCACCCCAAGCCCCAAACCCTTCAAACCCTAAATCCCTAACCCCTAAACCTCTAAACCCTAAACCCTGTAAACCCTTAAACCCTAAACCCCTAAACCCTATACCCTATACCCTAAACCCCTAAACCCTAAACCCCTAAACCACGACGTGAGCCCCGTGGGAGGCGGGCGTCTGATTGGAGGGGACGAGGATGCTCAGATGCGGGAAGCTGCCCACGCGGCGCTTCTGGCGGCGACGGGGGGGGGGTTGGGCGCTGGGGGGATGTTGGGGGGGGGAACGGGACTTCGGAATGCCCTTACTGCGGCCAACGACGGGGCTCTTGAAGCCGCACAGAAGCTCCTTAATAAGCACCCGTCTCCCTCTAAAACCAAGCCTTCCGTACCCCAGGGTACTCCCGGTAAGAAGGCCCGACCTGAAGAACC
>CAJNDV010034079.1:0-31686 GCA_905221635.1 Symbiodinium sp. CCMP2456
TTTGGGGTCTGTGCTCTTGGCTTTTGAGGTCAGGATTTACTGTTCGGGGTTTAGGGTTTAGGGGTTCAGGGCTTCGGGTTTAGGGTTTTGGGGTTTAGGGCTTTGGGTTTAGGGGTTTAGGGTTTAGGCTTTGGGATCTTCGGACGTTAGGGAGCAGTAAAACCCTGAACCCGTAGATCCCTAAAGCCCTAAAAACCTTAAGCCCTAAATCCTTAAATCCCTAAACCCTAAACCCCCAAACCCCCAAAAGCCCTACACCCGAAGCCCTTAAGCTTTCTAGCTTAGGGTTCAGCGGCTCGGGGCTTTCAGGACTTTAAAAGGTGTAGATTTTTTTGGGGGGGTCTTTGAGAATTGAGGGTTTCTGGCGATGTCTGGAAGGCTGATCCCGAAACTCTAACTAGGGTTTAGGGCCGTTTAGGGTTTAGGGTGTAGGGTTTAACGGAATCCCAATTCCTTCTAAACCCATGCCTGAATTACGTAGCCCCTGAAGGAGAACCGCCAACCTCAAACCGTAAACAAGGGCCTCACTTAGGGATCTTTGCAACAAAGATCCTCTTGGCTATGGTCTATGTTGCAGGGAATATATCTATTTCTCTGCTCTTGGTGGGTCAAGTGGGCGGGCTGCCAAAGCCCGAAAATACTGGGAAGTGGCTATCTCAGGTCGCGCAGTTCCTGTGATATCTTTCAGCATAGCACGATCACGAGTTTCATAGGTTTTCGAGCTTAATCTTGAGTTCTGAAACTTCACTATGTACTAAAGCATTGCGCCTTCCAGTGTGTGTCCTATCATGCCTTTAATCCACAATCATTGAATTGAAACTATGCTCAGCTCTTGCTAACGGCCGCGCCTGACGGTCGCCGGTCCTTGCTTGATGGCCTCGGCCGGCGGTTTAGACACCCCAAATTCGAAGCAGATGTGGTTTAGGGTTTAGGAGTTAGGGTTTTAGGCTTAGGGTGTTGGGTTTAGGGTTTAGGGTTTAGGGTCTAGGGTTTAGGGTCTAGGGTCTAGGGTTTAGGGTTTAGGGTTTAGGAGTTAGGGTTTGCAGGTGGGGGCCGAAGTGTAGGGGTCTACTTCATGCGACAAGCACCATCAGAAGCCCCAAGCTTCATCTTCCGTCTTCTGCTGCTTTGCTGCTACATACCGACACGATATGCTCCGATATATCTTCGAAGCAGTCACCCCTAAACCTTAGATCTTAAACCTGAGTTCAACCCCTTCTTGAACTAAACTCTACCCCGAAGCTTTTGACCCTAAAATCCCTAAACCCCCAAAACTACACCCGCAAACCCTCCCTGAAACCTAAACCCTGAAGTCCGCAAACTCTGAAGCTCAAGCCCTAAAAGGTGTAGGAGTGATGTAGGATTGAGGGTGTAGGGTTTAAGGTTTAGGGTTTGGGATTTAGGAGTTAGGGTTTAGAGTTTAGGGCAGTTTAAGGTCTATATGGGGGTTTCCGAAAATAGGGGACCCTAATATAGTACCCCCAATAGTAGGATCCTTATTATAAGGACCCCAAAATAAGGTACCACCTATTTTCGGAAAGTCCCATATAGGGTTTAGGGGCTAGGAAACCTGTAACGAGCTGGCGCCAAGGGCCTCAGGGCCCTTGGAGGATCTTCGAAGAAGCGGTCGAAAAAGTCGAGGCCGTCTGTTTCGAGTTCCTGTGCAGGAAGGAGAAGGACGAGAGAACATGAATACGACAAGGGACAAGTTATGGTAATAAGAATAATCATGAGTGTCGGGTTTAGGGATCATGGAAATAAAGCAATTTTCATAAGAAGAGCAACTCTTATGAGTCCTACCATCACCATATGAGTGATGAGTGAGCTTCCTTCGCGCGTCACGGCGCTGAGCCTTCATCCCGGCGCCGGGTCTGGCCAGGGGTAGTTCTCTAAATGAGGGTCCCTGTTTGGGTCCCTTTATCAGGGTGCCTAGTTCTCTAAATGAGGGTCCCTGTGTGGGTCGATTCATCAGGGTGCCTTACTATTTTGGGGACGTAAGACCCTAATCTAGAGAACTATATCCATATAGTGTTCCTTTAGACTGCTACCAGCTGCAGCAGGTAGCCGCAGATACGGAGGTTGCGTCGCAATTGAGTTCTATCCAGTATGTGTAACAAGAAACATGATGTGGCAGTTTCATAATATGAACAACCCTAGTATAGACCGCAAACAAGTCTTACTGACCTACTGGTTACAGCAGGATTTGCTCTCCGAGCAAGAGGGCGTAAGCCCTACATCATCATGAAGTGCATGATTACCGGAGGCTCAGAAATCGGTATTCAGGGCTCGACGATGAGAATGAACCCTTCTGGAAAACGGATACCGTAAGCCGTCATGAAGTGCCAGATGTGCAGACAACTATACACACATGCATGCAGGGGAGAGGGATTTAGTATATACACTGTGTATATAACTGTATCTATTTATACACGTATCTTTATGTGTTTCATAGGTGCATATATGTGATTTCTATATTATCTTGCCGGCTTATGACTTATGACAAATACCACTGCAACGATCAAGCTGCCACTATGTCTGCCTGCCTTCGTTGCAGCAGCACTGTCGCCAGGCTCCTGTCAAGATCATTGCTCGTCGAGATCCTAAACCCAACCCTCAACCCTCAACCCTCAACGCCAAACCCTAAACCCAAGCCTCAACCCTCAACTCTACCTCCACCCAGCCTTATGAAGCCCTAAACTCACTTGACCGTGAACCCGAGCTTAAACCCTAAATCATCAACCCACCACCACAGCTCAAACCCCAAAAATGAGGGTGAGCATGGGGCCGAAAGTGTAGGTGTTCCAAATCTGCTTGAAGAAAACCTGAACCCTAAAACCCTAAACCCTAAACCCTAAAACCCTAAATCGTGCCAAAAAAATAGCTCGGCCCCTGCCCTGTCACCATCTTCCGGCTCGGCCATTCCGAGACCCGGCGGGAGCTTCCGATTCCCACTTAAAAGTCTGCATTTTAGAAAAATCTACTAGCAGGCTATATATATATATATATACATATATATATATATTATGATATTTATTTTGGATTTATTTAATGACTTAAAATCACGGGGCTTAGGCCTAGAGCTCAGGGTATGTAATAGGGCCCCAAACAATGACCCAATCTATTTATTTTTTTGGGGGTGGGGGTTCTTACTACAATTATAGTATAACATACCCCCCAAGCCCTATTCTAAATTAAAGGCCCCTACATGGCGGTTTCCGAAAATGGAGGACCCTAATATAGCACCTTAAATAGTGGGATCCTTATTGCAAAGGACCCCCAAAAGAAGGGGGCCCTTATTTTCTGAAACTGCCACATTATAATAGGGGCCATCAAGGCGCGCTGTCTTGGAAGTGTGCAGGCTGCAGGGCTTGGGGATGAAAGGCATCTTTGAAGAATCCCGATATGTAAGATTGCTGAGATGACACTCTGTTTGGGCCTGAGGCTACACAGGGTTTAGGGTTTAGGCTTTAGGACTCATCCACCTCAAAACCTGATCAACTCCGAACTTTGGGAAAACCGCTGGAAAAAGCCTGGTCTTCGTTCTCTTCTTCCTGGCGGAGCTGAGGCATGCAAAAGCAGTAGAACTCGTTGGTTGGGGTTTACGGCTTTTTGGGGCTGAGGCCTTTGGCTTCGTTCTGTTTTTAAGGATGGGGCGCACTCCAGTAGACAGAACTGTTTGGAGTATGCACAGAAGGGTTCATGATTTGCTTGCTTCCTCGACTGCTGCAGGTTTTGGATGCTTTCCCGTTGCAGGAGAGGGCGCAACCCTAAACCCTATGAACCCTAAACCGCCTTCTTAGGCCATAAACCGCAATGACACATAATTTTGAATAGAATGAAATGTACAATATACAACATATGGGTAAACATTAATTATACATATATATATATATATGTAGTCGTCCCGGATCAAGCCAACAACTGTTGGCATAGCTGGTGACCCCAGTGCCCGACAGTGGCACGTCAGTAGCCGAGCCATCGTTTCCTCTCCGCCGTGGCATCGACGCCAACGCTTGAAACGTGCTCGTGCCCGCCAACGGATCAAGACCTGCCGCTCTGTTGGCAAGCCACCTCCCTTCGCTGCTCTCCAGTTGCTGGCAAGACATCACACCCGCCCTCGATATCGTGAGCTTACTTTCCGACACTCCTCGATGGGTAAGCAGGCACAATGGGGCGAAGCTTGGCGTGGGCGACAGCGACAGCATGCTGGATCTGGATGGCAGGAGCAGAATTGGAACAGAGGCAAGAGCAAGTGGCCTGCGGACAATGGCCCGAAACCTGCCTTCCCCTCCTACGAGGACATGGTCCCAGCGGAGGAGACAGCCAAGGACGCGGATGCGCCGGTGGCGGCTACTGGTTCTTCGGCGGACCTTGTTCGCTTTGTGCAGAAGCATGCCAATGTCATCCGCAAAGCCGAGGGCCGGCTCAGGCGAGCAGAAGCAGACAAGAAGGCTTCGGCAATCAAGTGGGAGAAGTTCCAGGTGGATCTGCGGGCGACTTTCGTCAAGGAGCGCAGCAAACACATGGAGGCCTTGGACAAGCTCGACACCGAGATGGCGGAGCTCCTCACTGCCAAGGAAGCAGCTGTTGCCGAGCTCTACGATGTCCTTGCCAACCCCGACAAGATGATCCAGAAAAGCGTGACCCCACCGAAGCGTGGGGAGTCAGCGGAAGCCTCGAAGGAGTGGGAGGCCTTGATTTCTGGAGTCGAGGACGAGGACATGGGCCTTGGGAGCCTACTGGCTGGTGCCATTGCTGGCAGGACACAGCTCAAGCAGAGTGCCAGGCAGCAGATGATGGAAGCTTTGCAGCATGCGACCGAGGGCCGAAGCACCCCACAGCGTGTTACAAGGGCTCCTCCAAGATCGCCGACTGCCCCGACATCGGCGACTATGTCAGCGGGAGCTGTCCCGCCGCTCCCACCGGACAGTGCCGTGACATCCGCGACGGCCATAGATCCGTATATGACGTCCCCGTCTACAGTCACGGCCGTTCCCTCCCCTGGTGTGCGCAGGAGCGCCTCGAGGACCAAAGTCCTGGGCGGATCGCAACGGATGCCGATCAAGTTCACGACGAGAAAGCCGTCCCCCAGTCCTGCACCAGGGACACGATTGGCCCAGAAGCTGGAGCAGCAACGGGCCAAAGTCACGGCAGCAATCCTCCACGACGACGAGGACGAGGAGGAGGATGCGGAGCAGATGGTGACGGAGGCCGCGGACGATGCGGATGCCCAGCAGGAGCCGGTGCCGGTCGATTAGGCGCCATTCCAGGAGCTGCTGGCAGGGAGGCGGCTCCTCCCCTTGATCAAGTTGATCATTATGAACCCTTGGCTTGGTCGAAGCTACAGAATCCCGACCAGCCTTTGGACGTCAGGAGGCTTTTTCGGTATGTCCTCCAGAACACTTTTGATGATCTTCGCGTTCTACGGGATCGTCACAATCCTTTTCCTGTCCCTCGCATGGTTAGTGAGGGCTTGGACAATTTTGATGAGATGGTCTTCGATCATCTAGATGGGTGGCACGGCCCTTCGGGAGGCCACGACCCCCAGAGTGGAGATGGAAGAGGACGTCGCAAGCACTACTTCGACCTTCTCGACTATGTGGACGAGATGATGTGGCTGCTGTGCAGCCTCGCCACACGTGCTGCTACTGATTTCTTCAAGGCGGCAGAGGCATGGCAGAATGCCCAGCAGCTCTTAGGAGTTACATGCCTGCTGTTAGCAGGTTGTGGGTCGACATCTCGCCGGTATGGCAAAACTTGGTGGCTTCGAGGTGTCCTTGCCTTTGCTTTGGTTTCGGATGTTGGTGCTCCTGCCCCGCGAAGCTGCAGTAGTCCTCGCCAATTCGGACCGGTGCCAAGGCAGACTGACCTTGAACTGTGGGCCAGTCGGCAGCTGACTGTCAGGGAGCAATTGCAAGCTTCATTAGACAGGCTTGTTCTAGATCGTCCTCTGGAACACTTCTCAGATGAGGCCCCGACTACCAGCTTCAATGTCCCGGCTCCTGACGTTATGCCTGGCGAAGCTGTTCAGGAGATACAACATGCAACGCATATCTCTGCTTGGGTGGCGGCACCCTTTTACAGCGCGGAGACGGTTGACTTTGCTATGGGCTTCCCCCTCGCTCAGTCAAGGCTTTGCAGTGCTGTGCGTGACTCCATAAACCACTTGCCGCCCTTCCTCGACGAGGTGATCCCAACACCCCCTCAGGCTGGTGAGTTCTATGGGAGTTTCGTTGCGGTACCCCTATGTGCATCGAGAGCAGGACGACAAGTTCTACTGGTGGACAGCCGCAGAGCTGGGGGCAGCGCATTTGCAGTATACCATGAAGGACCAGTTACGAGAGAGGCCATGCTGCCCCACATACACCGGTCTGAAGGGGACTATGATCAGGTGGAAGTGTATGTCTTCGGGCGGCTTGCGCCACTACTTCCGGGTGAGAATGTTGTGGCGGTGCGTGGTGGACTGGTTCAGGTGATACCTCGTGGTGAAGAATGTGTATGGCATGGCCACCTGGAGCACAGACTTGATCGCCCGGACACCTGGAACCCGCACATCGAGACCCCGCAGCCCCCGGAAGAAACCAATGTGGTGTACCAGAGTCCGGAAGACCAGGTCGTGCACACACTGGACCCGGCGGACACCCGCACACAGCTCTCCATTGCTGAGGAGCTCTTCGAGCTCCCTGTGGGAACCTCATGGGTGCACACGCCGCGACGCCCACCTGAGCGGCTGTCGCATGCCGGACGTGATCTTGAAACACAGATTGCTGTTCTTACGGAACAGCTGTCACCTCAGCTGGAAGTGACTGTTGTCTACGTGGACCTCCGAGGCCTCACCCACTTCCCGCAATGGCTGGTGCTCCCGACGAACGAGTTTGACCCCATTGACTACCTAGATGGTCTCCAGATCCCCCACATCGATGGATGGGAGATTGTCATCGAAGGTGGGGAGCCAATCGATGGGGGAAATATGCTGCGCGTCTTCGACGGGGAAGTGATTACCTTCTTCATGGAGCCTACGCGGTCGGATACCTCATCTTCTGACGAGGAGGAATCGAGTGATGACAGTGGAGATTCTGTGATGACTGATGGGATTCCGGGGTCCAGTGAGTTCTCTTCGGCTACACCGCCACAGCCGGGTGACCTGCCTAGGGGCCCACCACCTCCGCGGCCAGTTAACCGAAGCAGATCACCTCGCAGGGAGCCTCGCGCCAGTCCTGACTCACCTTGTGCGCTCAGCCTGGCTGAGTGCTTACCTGCCGCTACTTTCGACATCTCTCAGCACAATATCCCCCTACCCCACGATGAGTCTGAGGTTGCGTGCCTATTGCGGCCCTGGCCACCTGATTGGTGCGATCCGGACCTCTCACAAGTCAAGTTAAAAGAGCCCACCAAGCAGGCCTTGAACCTGGCTGTGGAATGGCGAGAGCTCCTAAGCCGCCCCGATGCTACAGCTGCCCCGGAGATTCATGTGTACACTGATGGCTTGTGGCTGGGTTCTCACCAGTGTGGTGGCTATGCTGTTGCTATTTTCTTGGCTGCTGCAGGATGCCATGCCTTGTTTGGCCTCTGTGGTGAACAGACACAGGGCAATGATGCAAGTGTCTGGACCCATGATGCTCCGCCTGCACTCAAAAATGAACAAGTTGCTATTGCGGTTGCTCTTCTTTGGGGAATCCAAATATGCAGCTTCATGCCTGCGGCGGCCTTCCATGTCCACTTTGACTGTACATCTGCAGGATGGGCAGCAGCAGGGGACTGGGAGCCGCCGAACGACTTCAGCCGCAGGACGCATACACTCCAGCAGTTCCTTGGTGACCTTGCCGGGGTCCCGGTGCATATGAACCATGTTAAGGCGCATGCCCAAGAGCCCTACAATGAGCTGGTTGACACCTTGGCAAAGTATGTCTCTCGGGCCCCTGGTGCTCTTCCTGTACCACCTCGGGACGTTTGCGCAGTCATGCAGACGATGGACTTGTCATGGCTGCCCATGCTTGCGCAGAATAACAGGTATGGGACCCTCCCTATTGCTGCTGGCCGCGTGCTCCAGTGGCATATGGATGTGGACCCTCAGCAGCAAACCCTGCGGCCAGAGCAGTTGATCCCTACGGTGGAAGATGCTGGCCCGGCAGGTGACATGGGTGAGGTCCCCTTCACCACGACCCTCTTTACCCTCAATGCTCAGACTCTAACTGGCAGGCACAAGTACTATGAGGATCAACTTGTTGCTGATGGCTGCCAGATTGCCTTCTTTCAGGAGGCCAAGGGAGTCGGTGGCTTCACCATGAGCAAAGAGTTTCTCAAGGTTGCCACAGACTCCGAAAAACACTGGGGGGTGGCAATATGGCTCATGGCTCAGCCGAACCAAAGGACTTCTCACACGATGTGCAAGGCCGTGTGTGGTCTGCGAGCATGACATCAAAATCGTGGCAGCAACACCGCGCCTGCTGATCATTTCGCTTGACTTGGGTGGGCCGCGTGCTGTCCTCTTCTCGGGCCATTGCCCGGATGGCACCAAAGACTCGGATGCGGCCCACTTCCTGCAGGACCTCTCTGACAGATTGCGCCCTCTCCAGAAGGCATGCTTTGTGGCTGGAGGCCTCGATCTGAATGGGCGACTGCCGTTGAATAGCGACGGGGTGACAGGTGACCTTGTAGCAGGAACCGAAGATGCCAATGGCAAGCGGATGCTTGAATGTGCGAAGTCAGTGGGCCTGCGGTTCCCCTCAACGTACACGCAGCTACATGAGGCCGATCCTGCGACGTACCATCACCCCAACGGCTCTGCCCACCGCATTGACTTCCTCTGCCTGGGAGGTACGGCCTATGTCCACTCGGCCAAGAGCTATGTGGATCAAAAGTTTGATACGGCGAACCCCAGCGAGGATCACCAACCCGCAGTCCTCCAGCTCAGTGGTGACCTTTCGCAGCAATACTGCCGTGACAAACTCTGGCGGCCAAAGTTCAACACGGAGAAGATGCTCACCAAAGACGGGAAGCGGACCATCGAACAGGCCCTTGGCAGCTACGTCCCGCCGCGGTGGTGTGTACACCCAGATGTGCACTGCCAACACCTGCAAGACTTCCTGCTGCGGCTCATGCAGGAGCACTTCCCGAGCATCGACGACGGGCCAAAAGCGTCCTACATTGACCAGGATACCTGGCGGCTTCGGAGCAGAAAGATGGCCCTGAAGGCCCGGACCCGCTTTCGGGCCAGTTTCTGGCGTGACATGGTCCCGCGTGCCTTTCGCCAATGGCGGGACCAAGCTGATCAAGGTGTGCAGGCCTTGGTGCGCAGGCATGGCCTCCTCTATGAACTTGCGTCGGCGGCGGTCAGGTTTGCCACGAGCCAGATCAAAAAGCGTATTGCGCAGAGCAAGAACGAGTTCCTGCTACGGCTGGCCCACGGAGGTGGGACCAAGGCCAATGACATGCTCCGCTCCCTCAAGAAGGCCGGTGTTGGTGGAAAGTTGGCTGGGCATTTCAGCCGGCCGCTGCCGGCACTCATGTCCGAGGATGGCAAGCTGGCTGCAAGCCGTGCTGATCGCGATGAAATCTGGCTGCAGCACTTCGGCCGCCAGGAGTTTGGAAAAACAGTTGCCACTGACAGCTTCCTGAAGGAGAATGCCCGCCCTATCTATCTCGATGTTGACATCAACTGGGCCATCACAGATGTCCCCAGCTTCTTGGAGCTTGAGGATGCGCTGCGCAGGACTTCGACGAGGAAATCCCCGGGGCTTGACCATTTGCCAGGAGAGCTCCTTCGAGCTGCTCCTGCAGCCATGACAAAAATCACGTACCCCTTGGTGGTCAAGTCGGCACTTACATTGTGCCAGCCACTTCAGTGGCGTGGTGGGCTCCTCAGGGAGTCATGGAAACGCAAAGGCTCTTTGTCTGATCCGGACAACTACAGATCTCTGTTTGTCTCCTCTATGCTGGGAAAAGCCTACCACAAATTGTTGCGGGCGAGGGCTGCTGACCACGCGGAACATCAGCTGCACAGCTTTCAGATGGGAGCTCGACGAGGCGCCCCGGTCAATATGCCGAGCCTCTACATCATGAACTACCTCCGCCGTGGTCTGCACAAGAAGCACTCGACATCAGTGCTATTCTTGGATGTGCAGTCAGCCTATTATTCTGTCATCCGAGAGGTGGCTGTTGGCCCCATTGAGAATGAGGCAGCTGTTGCACAGCTCTTCAAGATCTTCAACCTCGCCCGGAGGACCTACATGAGTTCTGGAGGGAAGTGCGTGCCGGTGGCACCATGGGACAGTCAAGCATGCCAGCCCCTCTCCGCCACATGGCCAAGGACATGTTGCATCGAAGCTGGTTTGTGACTGGCTACGGCAACTCCAAGCAGCTGTGTGTTACGCGTGCTGGTTCAAGACCGGGCGCTGCATGGGCGGACTTGGTGTTTGCTTTCGTGCTGGGACGAATCCTCAGCTGTGTCTCCGAGCAGGCCCGTGGAGAAGATTTGATTTTGCCGATGCGGTGTGATCCTGGAGGTGGTCCGTTAGCCGGACTGCGGCGAGATGGTTTACGGCTGGACTGTGTCTGGGCTGATGATGTTGCATACCCACTGCATGATCCCTCTCCGGACGCTCTCTTGCGCAAAACAAGCCGACTTTGCTCGATTGTTTTGGACCACTGCGAAAGGCATGGGCTCCGGCCCAACCTACGACCAGGCAAAACGGCCCTGATGATCGCCCTTCGGGGTGCCGGAACCAAGAAGGCTCGACGCAAGTGGTTCCCAGATGGTGCGCGGGAGTTACGGCTTGTGGACCTGCAGGTGGCAGTTCCCATTGTCAACAGCTACAAGCACCTTGGGGGCCTGGTCGATCCAGGCATGAACTTGAAAGGCGAGGCTAGACTACGTCTGGCTGTTGCTAAGTCTGCTTATGACGACGGGAAAAAGCTGCTCTATGGCAATGTCACGATCCCTTTGACTACCAGGTCCCTTCTCTTCCAGATGTCTGTGGGATCAACCCTGCACAACATTTCATTATGGGTCCCGGAGGGCCCTGCATGGAACATGTTGGCCAATGGCTTCAGCGGGATCTTGCGCAACCTGCTTGCGAAGCAGTTCAAGGGCGAGCTTCTCTACCGGGTTGCTGCTCCTGCGACCCACATCTTGACTGGCTGCTACCCCTTGGAGATGCTTGCGAGGCGAGCCCGCCTCAGTCTCTTGGATCAATGGCAAGGGCTGCCCCCGATGAGCTCTGGGCGGTTGTTCAGTCTGACCAGACATGGCTCCGAGTTGTACGGCAAGACCTGGAATGGTTATGTGATGACCGTGATGTTTGGCCGCAGGCCAGCGAGGCTGGGTGGCCCCACTGGGTCCACTTGCTCAGGAGCTGTGCCCTTGGGTCAAGCGTCAGGTTAAGGCCAAGCTCAAGTCTGACTTCAAGGACTTCCGGGAGAAGCAGCTTGCCAACCTTTGTCTGTGGGCCCTCTATAGACGAGCTTGCAAGCGCTTCCCTTCGATTGAAGTTGGGAGGGCATGGTGCTGTGTGCCATGCTGCAAGAGGTTCAAAACCCGTGCAGCCCTTGGAGCCCACTTCTTTAAAACCCATCACCGCTATGCGCGGCACAGAAAGTTTGTCATCGGCACGATTTGTCGAGCATGCGGGAGGCAATACTGGGCGCGAACGCGCCTCTCTATCCACCTCAGAGACTCCCCCCAGTGTGTCGCTGTCCTCAGAGCTCGAGGTTTGCAAGGGGAGGTCATTGCGCCTGGCATTGGGAGCCGTGCCTGGCGTAAAGAAGCTGAAGCGGCGTTTACTCTCGCTGCCCCTGCCCAACTACGAGATCCTGTTGCGGTGGAAGGTTCTGATGAAGCCTGGGATGAGACAATGCGTTCGGCCTTTGCTGATCTGTGCACCTGCCTCTTGGCTTCAGACCTGCCCGCTGACAGCGCGGACATTATACGGCGCATTGCTGCATGCCTGGGGGCGCACCCTTTGTACCGAATGGAGGAGAGTGCCATTGTCGCGCATGCGAAGGAGGAGATCCTGTTCCTCAATGACTCTGGGGGTGCTGATCACTGGGGCGGTGATGTTCTTGACTCCCTGATTGCGGCGGTGACGGACTATGATGATTCCCCCCTTTCATGGCCAAGCTGTGTTGATGACAGACTGCAAACCAACGACTCCCTGCTGGTCTTTCAAAGCAAGCTTGAGGGACTTGATTGGAAGCAGATGCGTGAATGGGCTGGTTCACCTCACGAGACCCCTGATGGTGTGTCATTCTGCCTGAACAGTTTCCGGGAAGTTGCATCGAAACTGTCCAGTGATGCACTCGATGTTGCAACCGTGAGTGAAACTTACTGGCCCTTAGTGCCAGCGGTGCTGCAGAAAGCTTGGGACTGCGCCCTTAACGGCGCTTGCGTGAAGTTACGAGCCCCGGAGGTCTTCTGGCAGCACCGCATTTCCCTCCCTTTTCGGCGCATGAGGGACGAATGTGCATCTAATTAGGCTGCGAACTTACCTCTGAAAGCCCGCAAAGCAAAAAAAAAAAAAAAATATATATATATATATATGTTATGTATATACATAATGAAATGCAAACCCCGGAAGACTTTTCCTTCTCTCAGCTTGCACCATAAAACGGTGAACCTTGAACTCTACACCCGAAGCCCTAAACCCTAAGGCCCTAAGGTTAGCCAAAGCCTCCACAGCGTCATCCTCGAAATCCTTGGCTTCCTCCTCCTCCTCGCCCTGGTTCGGGGCATTAGGGTTTCGGGTCTAGGCTCTCGGGTTTAGGGTCCAGGGTTTAGGGTTTAGGGTTTAGGAGTTCAGGAGTTGCTGGTGTCGGGTTTAGGAGTTTAGGAGTTCAGGAGTTTAGGGTTTAGGCTTGAGGAGTTTAGGAGTTTGGGGTTTAGGGTTCAGGAGTTTAGGAGTCGAGGGCTGGGGGTTTAAAGTTTAGGGTTCGGGGCTTCGGGCTTCAACTTGTTGAGGCATTTAGGGAGTTTCGGGAGACAGAGGTAAAGAGATGGAGATAGACAGATAGATCGAATAGGTAGATACGAATAGCCGACACATGTGCACATATAGATATAGAAACAAGTAACATTGCACGTCCGGGGTTCGTGAGCTACAGGATTGAAATAGAAGGTCTTGTCAGAATGCCAAAACTGAGAGCCCAAATCCCTCAATCGCATACCGCTGAGGAAGGAAAAGCATGGTAAGGTCAAAGTTGAAATGAATGCTTCCTTACGCCGAGGTTGGTTCGACTGTCTGGCTAAATAATTTAGAATTGGAATGGAGACTGTGCATGGAAAATCGCCAGAGCCCTGAATCGTAACTCGTCAACACGAACTTTGGCTACGAGGCGCGAGTGTGAGCTCCCAGAAGTTGCTAACAGAAGCACCCATTCCACGGAATGTAACTGCCCGCACAACCCCACCTCACCGGCCGCTGCAAGTTTCTGGGCACCTTCCGACGAAGGGGAAGGATCTAATGCAGGGTACGTACCCTAAAACCATCTACTCCTCTGCCTTAGAAACTTTTCGCCTCGTGATCAGAGCTCACTCTTGATGTTAGCAAATGCTAGCATTAATTCCATTCCGCGGCAACAGTTACACGGCTCATGGATAAATACTGACTGCTGGTGCTAACTACTACTACTACTACGACGACGACGACTACTACTACTACTACGACGACTACTACTACTACTACTACGACGACGACTACTACTAGCTCCACTACTGGCTTTAATGAGTTACTGTGACCATACCGCTAGCCAGGCATAGTGAACGGTTTACACTTTTGGAGTTCACATACATGGCGCACGTTCTTGTGGGGTTCTTTCCTTCTAATTCTCTACCTATCAGCATGCCTTAGATTGGCCGCCAGCCCACCATCTTCTAAATTTTCAATCAACATAGACCTCTTGAGCCCAAGACCCCCAAGCCACAAATCTGAAACCCCAAGCGATCAAAACAAAGCCTAGGCTAAGGGGCTCTACTTGTGAAGGAACATGGTCATGTAGAGCAACGACAGTGTAACGTGAACTGGGCTTTAGCCGCAAAGCCAAACCTAGGACCCTAGTGACAACATCTGCTGGCAGGCGAAAGGGACTAGCAAAAAACCTTAAGTAAGCAATTAAAGATCCGATGCTTGTCATGTCGAGTCGGACCTACAGGCAGCGCTGCATCCTCAACCGCTTCCACCTCCTGCAAGTGTCAGGTAGACGTGGTTGGGGCCCTGAACCCCTGTGCCCAACCAATCCACCCCATATAACAGAAGATCTTCGAATACTGGCCGTGAGACACGCGTTTTATTCAGTTCTAACTGCCCAGTGTATGATTCTGTATGATGTTTGCATGCCTCTTCGTGCTACAAGTTTACTGTAACATTCCACTAATGACTATGCAATCATCGTGTTCTGCCTCTTGGGACGTTGCCGTGCATGTTCTCTTGTTTCACTGTCCCCCACCCATTTTTTCCGTAGCATCTCCTGGCCGTGCCTGTCCGTCATACTGATGTTACATACAACTCCAAAACGAAGCAACAAGCAACCTTAACCACAAACATCGTGGCATCCTTACTCGAAATACCATGAAGCCTCCGGACAAAGAAAGCTCCAATCCCCAGACCCCAAACCCTCAACCCTACCTGAACACGCAACCCTAAACCCGAAGTCCCAGTCTGTGAAGATAGATTAGGGATGATAAGGCTCCTTTTACAGCTCTGTGAGGGTTCTCGAGTACGAGGGCCCTAATCATTTGAAGCTTTTGTACGGGGGGATCGTTTAATTACTAAGTGTTCTATAGTTTTTACAGGCACTCCACCGGGGCCATAAACCCTAAACCGTCGTTACAGATTCTTCCGACCTCTTTACAATACTCCGGTTCCTCCTCGTCGCTGTCGCCTTCCTCGGAGCTTGGAGCATCTTCCTCAACACCAAAAGCCTGGATCAGTCGGAGATCAAGTGGGGTGTTTAAGGCTTGCAGGACTTATGGGTTTTTTTAGGGCTGATCTGGCTTATGGTTTCTGTTTAAGGGTTGATCTGGCTTATCATGTTTAGTGTTTGGGACCCTTTTGGGGCGTTTACAGAACGTTTGGGTGGGTTTAAGTGCTGCTGTAGGGCTTAGAACTGAAAGGTTTCATGGTCGTTCTGCATCAGTTGTGGTAAGTCTTCGGTGCTCATAAAGCAAGAAACTGCCATTCAGCAAAGAGGCATTAAAAAGGGAGCCCTAATTCAGAACAACCTGCAGGCCTGCTGTGCAGAAGGATTTATCATCTTGCCCTACGGCCGCCTCTGTCGTGATGAACGGTCTCGGGCTTCGAGTTTGGGATTTCCAGGTTTCTTCGGTTTTAGGCGAGCAGGGTTTTTGAGGGGCCTGTGTCGGACAGGTGAAGCAACAAACCGCCCGAAGGTCACACAAACCCTGAAGCTCAAGTAAGCTGCTAAACCCTCTAAGCCATGCACTCGCATCAAACTCCCAAATTGGCCTGCACGAGCTATCCGCAACCCAATCATTCTTTGATGCATTCTCCGGCAGTTTTTCCTTAGTTAAGAGCCCTCTAGAATGTCTAGAAGCCGCTGTCGATTTTGGGCTGCCGTCGCCTTCATCAGCTGCCCGAAGCCAGGCCTGACAGATGTCATTCCCAAAGGCTCCATGTAAACTTTATAGTAGATACTTAGGCCTTAAAGGAGTCCCTATATAGGTACTTTAAGGCCTAAGTATCTACTATATGGGCACATGGAGCCTTAGGGATTGTGCTTAGGAAGCTGTCAGTGTAGGGCTTGAGGACAGGGTTTCAGACAGAGTGTGGTACATTCGAGTTCGATTGGGTCTCTGGGTCGGATTACCCATAGGCCCCATGGTAGTTCCTTTTTGAGATTACCTTAAGTGACTCTAAATATGAACCCCAAAAAGGAAATACTATGGGGCCTATGGGTAAAGACGCTCCAGGAGGCGACGAACCTTCTCCAAGAGCAGAGATGCGAAGTGTTCCAACTGGTCAGCCAAAGGCTCGCTTGACACCGGCGCCCCGGCAAGAAAATACGTCCGTAAAGGACACACTCGGAGAAGGAGGGACTGAGCGAATTAGCGCCTTCCCTGCCGGCTGTCCGTTTTTGTCGTCACCGGGCGCATCTAGTTGCAGAGCTTTGAGCTTCACTACCAAAAGTCGGCTGTGCGATGCTCCTTCTTAGGATTCTTTTGGAGGACCAGGAGTCTTTCGCGTGGGCCGGATGGCCAAAATAAAATCCCGAGTAAGCTTCTGTCATGTCAGTTGCTCTAGGTTCAGGTCCCGGCCGCGATTCGCTCAGCTAGTCTGAGCCCGATGTTCGTGTCCTTCAAGCGCCGTTCCGTTCTGTCTCGAGATTCTGAGATAATTAGTTCCTTCGTGTGGTCCTGGTGAAAGGGGGGTCTCCGATCTCTTTGCGCCTCACACCGTTCTGTGGTGCTGAAACCATTCGTCCCTCTGCCCTTTGTGTATCTGCCGACAGGTTTTAGACCTGACTTGTCCTGGCGTGCCGCTACCCAGTCTATCTTCACAGTAGTTTAGACGGGGGGTTACTCGAGGTGGTGTTCAAGCGCGGCGAGATCGCTTTACAGCTGCTGTCGGCCAGGACTGTTTTCATGTACAGCGAACGGCTTCCACAAACATTCTCCCAAGGCACATTGAAAAATCGAACCTAAAACCTGCAAGCCTTCAGCCCTGCAAGCATTCTCTCAATGGCTGTCTCGATCCCCAAACGACCTGAACTCCTACAGTGGAACAGCTGCCTCGCTCGCCGCGCGGCTGCCCGCCGTCGGGCCTCCTGTAATAAAGCCGAGCTTGAGTGCATTTGTCTTCGTTTTTCAACGTTACATTCCCACGTTCGAACCCTCGTTGACAAATCAATGACGGGCGCGGGGGCATTTTATAATTTCCCACATGAGACATCAGCCAGGCCAGGCCTCCTGAATCGTCCTGGTGCCAGAAGTTGTGGTTTTGGTGCTGCGTATTGTCGTTTACGCTGAGGAAGGGATTTGAGACTCAGGATACGAACACCATGAGCCGTCAGATCACTAACGCTCTCATGAACTAATCCTGAATCTCCTTGATGTGCCAGCCCGGAATCTCACCTTTTCGTAACCACAAAAACACATGTGTGTGTGTGTGTGTATGTGTCCGCGCTTAGTTAAATAAGTGTGCATGCCTGTATATATAGATAAAGATATAGATGTAGATATAGATATAGATATGTAAGGATACATAGTAACACACGCACAGACCACTTTCGGCTCTGTCACACCTCAGAATTCAACATGCATCCTTGGGGCCTTCAAAGACATGCTTCTGTCGATCTTGCTGACAGGCCTCAACGGGCCTCAACCCACCATACAACCTATAGTAGCCCCGAGCCGAAACTCCATGATTCCTCTAAAGCGCCTCCTCCAAAAATCCAAAATCCCCAACTCCCACGCCCCAAACCCTAGCCCTAACACATACCTCACAGAACCGATGCAGAAACCTTGTAGAACCCTTAAGTGACCTCTGACAAAGCCCTTTGAGATCCCATCACCCTTAAATCCTAAACCCTGAAACTCCGAACCCTAAAACCTAAACCTCTGACTATTTAAACCCGACTAAACCTTAAACCCCTAAGCCCCTAACTCCTAAATACCCAACTAATCCTTCGCGCAAAACTAGCCACCTCCTGCTCAAGCTCCAGTTTCCTCCGCTCAGCCTCCGCGGCTGCCTCCACTCACTATGGATGACATTTAGCAATCGGGATTTGGGGTTGAATCGTTTAGGGGTTTAGGGTTTAGGGGTGTAGGGGTTCAGGGGCTTAAGGGCTCAATGTTTAGGGGGTTCAGGACTTTCTGCCTGGGTGTATCTTCAGATGCAGGCATAGCTTATATAGAGAAATCGGTAAGCAACAAACGACCGGCGGACTTAGTAAACCGGAGTAGCAAACTAGTAGCATAACGAAGGTAAGTGCAAATTACGACTATAAACAGACATGAACGTGTGCACGTAATAACCCCATACAGACAAACAAACACACAAAGAAACAGATGTACATATATATATATATATATGCACATACATATACATATACAAATACATACACACATCTGTAATATCTTTGTACATACATATATTTATTTACTTATTTGTTTGTTTTTATTTCTGTATTTCTAAATTGAGTTTCTATTTATTTATATAGTGAATAGAAACCCACACACACACAAGCGAACATGTTGCTACACACAAGTCTCTATATTGACAACCAGACAAGATCACAATCCCCTAGCCTCTAACGTCTCAAAGACCGTTCATTAGCATGAACAGGTGCGAATACAATATGCTGTCAGCGACGTGCAAACGATGCTCGTTAGGCGGATCTGATGGATGGAACCCCGAAGCATTCATGCCACAGGGCTCATGACTCTAGGCTATGAAATTGCTCGCACTGCCGGCTTTTTAGCGGCGGAGTCTGATTGCTTCATCTGCTGTTCATGGATTTGACAATTACAGGGTCGATGTCCCCCAGTTAAGTAACGCAGCAAAGCGCGGGGCGATCTCTCGTGCTCTGCCAAGGGCCATTTGCGTTGGGCAAGGTATTTCGTCACAAAACGTAACCCCGAGTCTTGCAGCCAAGTCTTTTTCCATCGCTTAGACATCCCTCTGCCTCAACCTCGACCCAACAGTCTGACAATCGACGGGACTCAGGATGCAAAAGCCCTCGAACCGCGCGTGTAACACACAACACGGAAATCTACTGTAGCAAGGTAGTCGACGCGCTTTAACCAACAAGCATGTCATAACAGATGAGCGACAACTACAGCAAACCTACTCCGAGGGTCCGACCACGGACTAAAGTATTATGTTCTGGAAACAGAGGTGGCTTCCAAAGGACTTTGTTCAGCTAAGTACATGACCAGGTGCATGTAAACACCGACACTGAAAAGAAGGTGTCTAACCATCCTCGGGTTTGTATCATGACAAAAAATAAAATGAGTCCGGTAGAAGAACCAGTGTGGATCAGTGGGTTCATGACTGTGCTCTTCAGACCCCTGTCCAGAAACTTGGCATAGACCCTACAACATATTGTCCTACTACATAACCCTGTGTAAACCCACTCTAAGCTCTGAGAACAACCCCTACAACTCGGGTCAACACAAGCACCCGTTGTGCCTTTGCAGCCTCCTTGGCTTTCGCACGATCTTTGCCTTTGCCTCCGTAGAATTCAGAGTTGAGGTTCTGTTGGGTTTGATACTACCAACTATTCTTTCGGGTTTTTAGTTAGGCTTTAAACTTGCTGTTTCAGCGTTGGGGCTGTGATGTCTCTTAGCTGCGACCTAGTTTTGGGAGTTAATGTTTGAGCAGCCTTTTAAAGTTGGGGGGGAGGGTTATCAAACATTTTCTGCGGGTCAAGTGATATCGTCTGCAGGGTCGAGCATGGAGAGCTCGGGACTTAGATCGTCGCAGGTTGAGGACTGTTTCGATTTTTGGAGTTTGGGCGTTCCATAATTACAAACCCTAAACCCTAAACCCTAAACCCTAACGAGCTCCTGGAAGGCCGCCAGGCCATGCTCCAAGATCTCCCTTCAACTCAGACACCTTCAAACCCAAACCCAAACATCTCTAGACCCTAAACCCGACATAACCCCGAAACCCTAATTTCGGGTTTAGGGTTTAGGGTTTAGGGTTTAGGGGTTAGGGTTTAGGGTTTAGGGTTTCAAACCTCTAAACCCAAAGTCAAACATCCTGTTGAACTCGTGAAACCTCAGGGCTCCGGTCTTAGAGGCCTCCAGGGCGATCAGGTTTGGAGAGTTTGCGTTCCCAACGGGTCCTACGGTGGATGACTTCACTATAAGTCCTGCGTTACCCGTAGTAAGGAATGTACTAAGTATACCATAGCTGCCATGGTTTAGGGTCCTGAAGGTAGTGCAGGATTTATATCATCAACAGTAAGTACTGTTATGGGGGAGACTTTCCCAAACATCATTATGGCAATTCCTACTATAGAAACTCTACATTGTGCTACAGAGGTACCTAGGAACCTTTGGGTTTAGGGTTTAGGGTTTAGGGTTCGCCCACTCCACAACTCTTGTTCTCCCGCTAGGTGGCGTCCAAGAAGTACTTCGGATCTCTCCATAAATCCTGTTCAGTATCGTCTCGGGTGGTTTTTGAGCCTAGCTGAACGCTGCTTGAAAAGTGTCAGGAGGCTTTCATTGTAAGGGCGATCCTCAACTCTGGTGCCTAGCGGACGGAATGCACCCAAATCCACGGATGTGGTCTAAGGTTTGGGGTCTGTCACCTCCTGGGTGAGTCGTTGCTTAGACTTCCTCAATACAGGAACCGTCGACATTTGATACCTGCACGGTTGCATTATTCCTACAATCAAAATTTCTGGACCAAGCCGACCCTAGAACCTGGCACCCAGACCATCTGATGCCCCAAACACTAAACCGGAAAACTCCCCTGAACAGCCCTCCGGTGACGGAGCCTTTGGCCTTGCCTTTAGTCGACTCATCCCCTGTCAGGCTCTTTGTCATGCGTCATATAGGGACCTTGATAATAAAAATAGGGTTTTGGGGGGGATATACTACTATAATTATAGCAAGGAGCCCCCAAAATTGTATAGGTAATTAATTACTCCCCTACATTAGAGTTTAGGGTTTTGAGTTTTAGAGCTTTAGGTCATTGTAGGGCCTCGGGTTCAGGCTTGAGGGTATGGGGGTGTCAGTAAGGGTTTTAGGCTTCGGGGCCTGAGGACGATTCATTGGGGTTTAGGTTGTCGGGTTCTTGTTGTCGGACTTGGGGTTTAGGGCTCAAGGGGTTCAAACATAGCGGTCGGAGTGATTGTTGAGCAGGGCTCTTTGTGCTGCGCGGGTTCGGAACTCTCATACTGGGTGGGGGGGGCTTCTTGGTGCACCGTGTAGAATCAGTCTCGGACTGGACGAAAGCCAGTGATTTCCACCGCCCTCAACGCAAACCACCATAATACACGAAATGCTACTATAACATACTATAGTATACTATAATGTGTCAGCGAGCGAGACTGCCGATAAGAGCTGAAAATACGATTTCTCACACACGGACTCAAAGACACACATTGCATACCGCTGCCATGCCGTATCAGTCATGAGGGAAGCTTGTGAGAAGGATTCGAATCCTTGGAAACAGCCCGGAGAGCTAGATCCACCCCGATGAGATCAAGGAAACTGTCTACCTTCTAACGACGGCGGGGTTCAAGCGCGTGAGTTCTATCAGATACTCAGGAGTGTGTTTCTGTACACAACC
This sequence comes from Symbiodinium sp. CCMP2456, assembly GCA_905221635.1. Classification (NCBI taxonomy): domain Eukaryota; class Dinophyceae; order Suessiales; family Symbiodiniaceae; genus Symbiodinium; species Symbiodinium sp. CCMP2456. The sequence continues at coordinate 21,255 of CAJNDV010034079.1, forward strand.
CCGGAAGCATGCACAATTCAACGAAACTACCAACTAAGAACCATGGTCCTGTGTGCAGCTTGGAGCTCCAAGCCGCGGGTAACTCCAATATAATATATATATATATATAAGATAAACATATACATATAGCTGGAGAAGATGAAAACGAAACAAAGCTACAGAAGCATAGTTATTCTGTAGCATAACGTGGTATAACATGATATAAACATAGCATTACATAACGTAATATAGTATAGCACAGTATAATACAATCTGATATGACATAACATGATTTCATATCATATAATGCAATGTAGTATAGTATAGCACGATATATTACAATATACTGCGATATAATATAACGTAGTCTAGCAAAATAACAAACAAGAAAACTAAATACAATACAATATTACATAATTCAGTACAATACAGTATACAACAATACACTGTCAGTGTACTCTAAAAACAAAACTTAGAATGACACAGAGATACTATGCTATAGCAAGGTGTAAGAGAAAAAAGATCAAGCAAATATAAGATGAGGCCAGATAAGATAACATAATGCAATTTCACATTTGTAACGACGGAGGAACGATCACATCTATTACCTATTTCTAGGAACACATCGCGGTCTGCACGAAGGTGATAGCAACATGTGGCGACATGCTTCACCGTTGCACCCTCAACACCTGGACATAGGTGCACACAACTGTCCGGAATAGCATTGCATGTGTCAAAATGAAACTCATCACCGGACCCCTCAATGTTGTGGCTGTGCTGCCTTCGTCGTCTTGTCGCCGTCGCTTCTTGCGCTGGCCTGACGGCAGTGCTCGCGTCTTTCGGCTCTCGGACAGCTGGTTGGAATTAGGGTGTAGGGTGTAAGGTAGCCCAAGAATGCAGCATAAAATAGCACAAGACACATCAATGCAAGCGAGAAACCGACGCAGAAAGATAGCAGTAGTAAGCAGGATCCAGGGAAGAGCAAGAACGCTATGCAGAAGCAGCAACAGAATCCGAAGGCTCCTGGTCAGAGCCAGAGAGCCCTGAACCCTGAACCGTAAACCCTGCGCCCTATACCCAGACTCCTGTAAACTGTCTCAACAGTCTCCAAGCCCATAAGCCCTACTTGTCCAAATGGGTCGAGTTCAGGTAGGGTGTTTTATGTTGCTTGTTTTGTTCGTACTTTTCTTATTGGTATGGTTGCTGTCAGTAACATCGTTATTGTTATTATTGTTATGACTACTACTACTACTACTACTACTACTACTACATTACTACCCATACTGCTGTTTAATAACTCTCATTAATTGTCAGTTACCACTGTTGTTCATATTGCTATTCTTGTTACTATGGCTCGTGACCGACAACAGTTCTGGTCTCTGCGCTTCGGGTTTCGGGCCCCGCGACATCGCCAAAACCCCAGGTCCAACATCCGAAGCGCCAAGCCTCAACACCCGACAAAAAAGCCGCCTGAGCGGTCAGGATTGCCAGAAGACTGCGCTGGGATTCAGCGTCTAAAACAGAGGCCTCAATACTTAGAACAGGATTTTGCTGCATAGTGCAGTATGAATATAGCTACAAAACCAATGCCTATCAACCCTAAACTACCCTAAACCCTAAATGCAACGCTAGCCTTTCTTCAGGTCAAGGTTGTTTTGGATCTTGGAAAGATGATGCCCAACACCTACGCCCACACCCTGAAGGAGTCTGATTACAGCAGGAGGGCTTAGGGTTCAGGATCTAAGGCTTAAGTTTGAAAGTTTAGGGTCTGGGCTCAGGATTTCATTGCACAGTTGATCTCTGAAAAAAAAAAGTTGCGTCTTCTCTTCCTCACTCCCAAGAACCTACCAAAACCTACGTTTTTGTAGGGCTACAAGTCCCATATCAGGGTTTATCGTAAGAATCTACAAACAAGTAGGTTATGGCAGTTACAAACCCTAAACCCTGCCTTTGCCGCGTCCCTTGCTACCCTTGCGCTTCCACGCCATGGCGTATGTTCAAAGCTTGGAGGTTCAGGTCCGGATCCAGGGATGCTTATGGGCTAGAGCTCGTGGTTGTAAGTTGCTGGTCAAGGTTTGGGGTTCAAGGTTCGGGGCTCTGAAGGGAGAGTTGAGTTCTGTCGGGGGTTAGGGTTTGCGGCTGTGCCCTGAGCTGGGAAGGTTTAAGAATAGGTTAGGACTCTTTGTGGTAGGTAGCATCTGGCTCATTGAGGCTGAGATTGGGATGGTGCAGCGCAGCTTTTGCTCAGACTCATGCACGGCTGACCAAGTGCAGGGGGGGGAGGGGGGGGGAGGTTCTGAAAACCAGGGCGGAGCCTCGATTTGGGGGGTGAGTGGGTTCTGAATCAGCTTGTATACTAGGGTCTCACTTTTCCTGAAGTGCTACAGTAAAGTTGTACTTTTGAGAATCATTGCTGCTTTCCGGGCAGACCCTTAGGGGAGTATGGGGGAGGGGGTTAGGGGGACTATACTTCCGTGAAAATTTAGGCCTGCTTCGGTCCTTATTACTGGTATTGAGGCCCCCTACCCCTCTCCTCCCTCCCACCCTAAGGGTTCCTTATTACACCGATGATAGTCCAGAGTCTAGAAGCCTACAGGCTGCAGAGGCAACGTAGTATAAGGGTATTAGCAAGTATCACAGAGTCCTAAACCCTTGACCCCAAAACCGAGTTTGGAGTGTCTGTTGTAATAACTATAACAATAAACATGTGATAAGGATTCTGCCTCGAGGTTTGAGAGAGGGTGGGAAGGATTTAGGAAGTCATAGGGGCTTAAGGCTACCAAGCAATACTGTACCAAAGAGCCCACAAGCACCTGCGCGGAGCGACATTTTAGTTGTCAATGGGTCCTCTTTGTCTCAATCGATGTAGGCACGTAGAGTTGCATTGCAAAATGTCTCATTGGGCAGTGGCGCAGAATGACTAGGATGGTGTCTTGGGATATTTCATACTTACTATAGCCAACATAAGGAATCCAAAGGATTCGTATTGGTAATTCCTCAGGCCCCTAAACAAAGCTTCATCTGCGCTCAGCAGATTCGCAAGCTCTGTGTCTCTGACAGTATGGCAACCTGGACTTCGGATATGTGATCCCTGCGCCCGAGGACCTATGCCGTAAGCCCATCGAACTCTGGTACACAAAAGAAGACGAAAGGATGTGGTGCTGGGTCCTGCTGGGAGGGGCTTCCACATCCCGCCACTGCGGTGCTTCACATCTGGCACACCTACAGCTGAAACTCAGAAGGGAAAGCAGCGCCGAGGTCCCCAAGATTTGGGCCCTGGATTGCAGGCTCCAGGTGCCCAACCAAAGCAATCAAGCTCCGGATCACAAGAAGTATATTACCTTACTGTTACAATACCACTGCTATATTTTTCTGAACTTAGTAAATCCGATACCCCCAGGGCTCTAACAGACACACGGCTTGATCCAAAGTGGCTCGGGGCTTCGTGGGCTCAACCCTACACCCTAACCCTGAACCCAAAATTGTGTTTTCTGTGCACTCTTATATACTGCTATATACCACTATAATGCAGCGTATGAGAGTACATTACCAACATGAACCCGGGATGTCAAGTCAGGAAGCGTGGGATTGGGACAGCGCTGCTTCACCCAAAGTCTTTGCTGGGCTTGGCGGCAAGGATTTCGAGGAGCCGGTTCACAAGCAGTTTAGGGCTGAGGGCTTAGGGCTTAGGGTTTAGGGTTTAGGGCTTCGGGTTTAGGGTTTAGGGTTTAGGGCTTAGGGTTTAGGGTTTAGGGCTTAGGGTTTAGGGCTTATTTAGGGTTTAGGGTTCAGGGTTTAGGGTTTAGGGTTTAGGGCCTAGGGTTCAGGGTTCAGGGTTTCGGGTTTAGGGCTTCGGGCTTAGGGTTTAGGGTTCACGGTTCAGGGTTTAGCGTCCAGGGCTTAGGGTTTAAGGCTTCGGGTTTAGGCGCCTGATAGAGGCACTTATCGAAGCCATCAAGAAAATCTCATAGAACCCTCGTAAGATAGGGGCCCTAAGGGGTTTGGGGTACCTCATACTAGGCAATCATTCAGGCAACTACTGAAGCTTCTACATCAGCCCCTTAGAGTGAAGGACCGATCCCCTTCCGTCTTTGCACAGCCCAGTTTGAGAGCGAAGCTGCTAGGCGATGCAATTCGAGACTGTGAGGCCATCGCTTGGGCACGGGCCACATCATGTCAGAGGGGGTGGTTGCAAACCACCAAAACCCTAAACCCAATACCCTACGGCTTCTAAAAAATACATACCATGGTGTGGCAGCTTAGGGGCTTACATAGGTCAGGTAGAATGTACATGCCGATGGCGGAAATAATACTGCTGCTGAAAACGGCAGAGTTGCGGTGACTGTCACTAGAGACGATCTCAGATCCGTTCTTGGGTGCCACAGCAAAGGCCTCGCACTGGCTCGAAGCGAGTGATCTTTGCGCGAGGGCTGAAAGAGACAGCCTAGCGTGATAGCCGAGTGATCTGGGGAAAACCGCCGGTGACCCAGTGACAGTTATATTATAGTACATCTAGTATATAACAGTATGTTGCAGTATATTCTAGTATACTATAGTATATCATAGTCAATCATAGTTTTATTGTAGATTGCCGTATTTCACCGTATACTACAATATTGACGATAGAGCCCTGCATCTTCAACCTTGCTCTGATTAACGCGGAGCTGATGCCTTGAGCGTGCATGCTGAATGTTGGTGAGATTACAGAATGGCCTTGCTTTTACGAGCATCATGATGATTCTTCTTGTTCTCCTTACTACTATTTGTTACATGAAACTTAAAGAACTACGACGTGGAAGTACGGACCTACCATGCGGCGGTTGGAATGAAGGCCTTCCTCGAACTGCTGGTGACAGAAGACAGTCACAGCTGTAGCCACCTCTATAATAGCACTCCCCGAACCACCACTACTACCATCAGTCACGCTGCGTCACGCTAACAGCAACTACGACTAGTTATCGCAAGTCTCGTTGGCAGTCTTGACGAGCATGTTCAGTTGCATGTTCATCACCAGCTTGCTGCTCAGGTGCGACTGCCAGAAACCATGATGACCATAAGCCACAAGCGACGATGCGATCACAAGCACCGCCATCATGACCACCACGATCAGCATCATCTCAGCCATATTCGTTGTCATGGCCATCACGGTCGCCAAGGCCAACGTGCACATGCTTCTGGTTATGCGGAAGATCATGTCGATCAATGCCCATGCCGTGGTAACAACCGGTAGCATTGAGAGCACCTCGTGGCAGCCGTGGCCATGATGATGATGATGATGATGATGATGATGATGATCAGCACCACCATCTTGCCCATCATCATCAGCAGCAGCAACAAATCCTTATTGCAATCATCGTCATCATCGTCATCGCCATGACCATCATCAGCATCATCGCCATCATCGAAATATGATTCTTCTCCTTCTTCACCAATTTCATCCTCATCACCATCGCCATCATCATTGTCGTCGTCAAGGAGAATATCCGCAATATTTTACCATCTTACATAAAGAGAATTGCCAGCGTGTCATGATCATCCACACCACCTTCTACTATCTGCGGCTTCATCTGCGGCACCAGAATCGTGAACCTCGTGGGCTTTGAATTCCTCAGGGTTTCATCTAATCCCCTCTCTCGCCGAGCGTTATCTTTCAGCCTTCTTCCACGACTGAGCGCAAGGAACTCGACACATTCACACAGGTCGATCACGAGGTCAGACACATGTAAGCCATTGCCATGCAACATCCTAAACCCCGTCGCTATGAGTTGAAGGTGCACGCACAGTCTCTAAAACTTCTGTGGAAAACGAACACATCTGACCCCTTGCCATGTCTGCGGTGCTGCAACCTAACACCGAGCTCGCCGGAACGAGTTCCACGTTGTTGTGCCTCCTAATACTTCTGGCTTGCCATAGTAAATCGAATCCAGGCAGCAATATAGACGCCTAATTGAGAGCTCGGTGATAACACATGAGTCTGTGGCAGAACGCCGTCACCGGGATGCCACTGCAGCAAGCACAGAACATCGACCATCTGCTACGAGGCAGAGCCGTTTGCTGAGAGACACGAAGCAGCGAAAGATCATCAACAAAGGAGGCTTGACGTAGAGGTTTCGGAAAATACCGGAGCTGCGTGTTAAAACCTGGATGAGAGGATGCTTGTATAATGACCACAGACTATGATAAAAGCAGAGGCTACTGTTGCTGACATCGCTCTTGCTCGCCCTGGGCCTTCGGCTGCTCGCGCACTGTTTAAAATCTCCTACCCGTGTCTCAATTTCCCCGGGGAGCGATGTTTAATCAATCAGTAAGTCCTGGCTACTTTGTAGGGTTTGGGGTTATAGGTATCCCGTGTACGAGTTCACTGCTCCGCCTCCCCAGCGCCCCCAAGCAGCGCGGGGCGGATTTCCGTTTGCGGCAAAAGCGTGGTCAGTTCAGGGAGGCTCGAAAAGACGGGCTCTAGCGAAACGGTTCACGGTTTAGGACTAGGCCGCAATGATCATGCCTTAAATGCAAGGTTTAGGCTTGAGGGTTTAAACTGTGGGTATTCGGGTGTCCAAGCTTTACATGGGTTTCGGTCCTATAGCAATGCTTTTAGGGTTTGTGGGATTAGGCTTTAGAGTTTAGGGTTTAGGGTTCTATCAGAGATTGGCATAATGTAATAAAACATGTTGATATAGCACAATTTATTATACCAGGAACCATCTACAACCTAATATAATAAAACATCATAAAGCCAACTCTAAAATAAAGAGTAGAATATGCAAGATTTTGATTAGTATAAGAGAACAGAATACAGTAAAACCACCTCCAAGAAACTGCAAGTTCAAGAAGCCCCATTCCGACAGGGCAGATGCCCACTTTCCTATAGGGGTCTAGGGTTTAGGGTTTAGGGCTTAGGGCTTACCTTATTAAGAACCCTAAACCTACTTTTTTGTAGGGTCCCTATAAATCCCATATTATGGTTTATAATAAGAACCTACAAAAAAGTGGGTTTTGGGTTCTTAAGGTAGGGTTTAGGGTTTAGGGTTTACAGAGATCGAGTCGAAGGCTCTGAGTTTGGGTTTCGGCGCACGAGGCTCTTCAGGTCTCAGTGTAGCGTAGAGGGTTTAGGGTTTCGGGTAGTAACGTTAGGGGTTTAGGGTTTAGGGTTTAGGGTTTCGGGTAGTAATGTTAGGGGTTTAGGGTCTAGGGTTTAGGGTTTTTTCCAATGGCTCCACATTGTCACATTGTCTGAAGTTAACTGACTACCGGGCCGCCCCCGTAACCACGTCACGACAGCACCTTGATGCACGAAACTCTGCCGCTCTAATCGACAAAGTCATGCCTTATATGTTGACTGATTTGGCTATATTGTACTATATCTTGCTATATTATACTGTTATACTACATTGAACCAGCTATTCTATATTATGTTGTCCTGTCTGATACTATAAAAGACTGTATCATACTGTAGTACACTTTGTTAGCTTATCTTATCTTATCTCATCTTCTACTCTCCTCTTCTACATTATCTACACAAACCGCAGAGCCGGGTCGGCAGACCTTGGCTTAGGCCTTGGCTTCAGGGAAGAAGCTGTTCGATAGGCTTCGGGTCTAGGGTTTAGGAGGTCTAGCGTTTTAGGGATTCAGGGTCCGATGTCTACTGCCCTCTGCCGGCTGACGAAACAAGCCCTACACTTCTTCTTAGCTGAACGACTATCTAGCTCATTGCCAGGCCATGTCAGGAAAGGGGCATATTGAAACTGCGAACTTCGGCTTAGGTCTGAAGTACAGAAGATTGGAGGAGCCTGCCAACGATTCACCGTATGAGTTGCTTTGTCTGTGTGGTTCTTTTGACAAATTGAAGTGAAATCCCATCCTTATGGCGAGTTGTCGGGAGGGTCAGACATTGGCCATCCTGCTGTAAGGGCATGTTCTGGCAATCGAATAATGGACGCAAGCTAGGGCTAGCATGGCTGATGGCATACAACTAACAAGTAGATCTCTAAACAATCCATCATAACTTTAAGCAGCAGAAGCAACAACAGCAAACGTAAGTAGCTTAGCGAGTGGGCAAGTAACCCGAAGCAACGAGAAGCACCAACCCTGGGAATGATACAGCAACACTGGGTCAGGGGCCCAAGTATATTATGGTAATATTATGGTACATAATGGTATATTCTGTTATATGATGGACGTCTTGCTTGAAACCTTTTGTGCATTGGGATACCTGAGCTTGGAATCGGTTTTGGCAACAATGCTGACACAGGGGCCCCATCGGCAGTCTTTCTTGGGAGGTTGCAAACGGCTCGAGAGACCTTCCTTGATCCTGCAAGCCCGAAATCCCTAAATCATGAACCATGAAACTCTCCCGAAGGAAGCTAAAGGCGCATCTGCGGCAAATTCCGCGCACCAGGTGTGCAACGGTTGCAAACAGCACACATCGCCGTAATGGTGAAGTGAGCAGGCAGCCAAAAGCCAGAAAGCCACAACAGGATGAAGCCTTTCACAGAGGAAGATGAAAAACCTCGAGGTTTCGAGTTCAGCAATTTAGGGTTTAGGGTTTTAGGGCTTAGGGTTTAGGGTTTAGGGGTTCAGGGTTTAGGGTCTTAGGGTTTAGGGCTTAGGGGGTTGACCCAAAAACGCAGGCAATTTGAAGATTGCGGAGGGGGGGCCATTCCGATGCGGAACCTTCGAAAATGGAGAAGGCGCAGCAAGTCTCCCCATTCTGTATCTCCTATCTCCTATACAAGATACAGCACGCATCGGGAAATTTTCATTGATGGATGCCCAAACCCAAATCAACTAATACCCGTAGTATCCATTCTGGGTTACCTTATACGGTCCAAAAACCGAACGGAGCGATAATGGAGACAAGAGGTGAACTCTAAATGCAGAATCTCCCTCTGCGCAGGTTTGCAGGCAGCCAACGAGAACGCGACGACTACTGGCAGAATGTATCAGGATTCCAACTACCTGGTACGAGGTTCAGGTTTAGGGTTTAGGGCTTAGGGTTTAGAGTTTCGGGCCTTGCGGCTTTGGCCCCAAAAGAATCCGGAAACCTCCGAAAGATTCAGAGCTTTGGGCCTAGGGTTTCGGTCTTTGCCTCTGGCTCGAACTCCCTTGAATTCTGCTTTCCAGGTCGAGGGTTTTCAGGTCTAGGGTTTGGGGTTTCAGGGCAGGGGTCTCATGTAGGGCCTTAATAATTAGAATAGGCTACTGGGGGCTCCTTATTATTATAGTTATAGTATATCATATGCCCCCAAATCTATTCTAACTGTTAAGACCCCCATATTAAGGTTGTTGAAGTTAAGGGGCTTTGTGTCAAGGGGCCATGGAGTACCTGGTAGTGGGTCCTGAATCACTCGCACGGACAGGAGACGCGAGAGATGTGTGCACAGGGCCACTTCGTCGATTCTACAAGAAAGCTTGTTGGTGGTTTTACCCTAATCCACAAAACCTAAACTTATGTGGAGGTTCATGGCTGTTGGTTTATGTTTCTGACATCTGTTGGGGGGCAAGTGATAGTCCCACCTACACTAACCCTCTTACTAACCCCTTGAAGGAACCCTTATAGCAATCGTCTTAGTACGCCTTATAGTAGCCCTTAAAGTAACACTCTTCGTAACCCTCTTAGCAACCCTTCAGGTAACCCTTATAGTAACCCTCGTAGTACACTGGACGTAATCCGCTTGGTACCCTTGAAGTAGTCGCATGGAGGGAGGGAGGGTATCGGGCCTTCGAGACTAGTGCGAGCAGTAGTGTACTTGGAGCATCATGGGACTTTCCTTAATTAGGGTTCTAAGCAATTGTAGGTATGGCTACTCGAATAATCACCCCAGTTACTAAGTGGCATGATTTTGAAGGTAGGGCTACCTGTTTGTTCGGGCCTGAGATGCTGTGAAACAGCAAACATCTACAGTAGGTGTTGGTGCCCCATGGCTTTTGACCTAAGGCCTAAGAGCTCTGCGTCTAAAGCTTGCGGGCAAGGTCTTCGACTCAATCAAGCATCCGTGGCGGGATTCGCAGTTTTGATGCCCATCAAACGGGGTGATAGATTACAATACCAAAGCTTCTGAGTCCTTGAGGAATTCCAGAAAGGGCTCAAGCCAAAGCCCACGGAGGGGTAAGTATGTCCTGGCGTCATGCTTGTGTCGACTAGACCATCTCAATGCCCTTCTCACAGATCTTCCGTCCCTGGACTACGAAAGCACTCTGGGCGGCGAGATGTGAGGATCGCTGTACAATCCCCCATCTGTGTCCCGAGTGTTACCGCGCAGGCATACGCGGTTTGCAGCAAGACCGACGGGGAATGCTCCAGAGCTTCAGCATGCCCGTAACGGTTTAGGGTTTAGGGTTTAGGTCTTCACGGCCACCACGGCATCAACTGCCCTAGGCCCTGCTGTAGGGGCCCTCATAATTAGAAGGGTTTTGGGGGTCCTCTGAAGGATATTTATAATAAGGAGCCCCCAAA
>CAJNDV010034080.1:14769-27372 GCA_905221635.1 Symbiodinium sp. CCMP2456
CCCTCCGCTCCCTCCGCTCCCTCCGCCCCTTCCCCCTCCCGCACCCTCCCCCTCGTTCTCCCTAATAACGGCTGGGGAAACGCACCTCCGGCGGTCTCCGAGGCGGCTCTTGCGCTAGCGATTATTCTTCCACCACCATCATTGAGCGCGAAACTCCAAGTCTGAAGCTGCGGCTTGCCTCGTGCAGCTGTCAGTGGTCTAGGGACTGCAAGGTGCCAGAGGTCCTCAGGCGAAGGAAGCCCACGCTGTGCGCTACGATTTCTGTGCTACGCACGAGGTCAAGGTGTGGAGGGATGCAAGACTATGACTGCTCACGTCCCGGCCGCTGCGCAAACGACAAAACATCTTCGCAACATTCTCTCTGCATGATGCACATAAAGTGCATGTTTCTTGTGGCATTGAGGCGTCTAAGCTTTTGGCACCTGTGGTCTGCAGAATATCAGAACTCATAAATGGCAGCTCAAGGTGAGCTACTCTTAGTCCTGCTGCGCATGCAAGCCTTCATGCTGTTGGGTCACTTTGTCCACCCAACAATTGCTGCAATTTCTCTCGAAGCCAAAAAAGCAGTGATGCGCTAGCAACTTTAAGGGTACTGGTTGAGGTAATGGCAGTTGCAATGCCGGATGAATGACAACAGACAGTAGCAGGAACACAAATTATTGTGCGAACATGTGTATGCTTGATGACACTGACATGACATCCAAACAATCGTAGTGTTGCTAGTCGCCGTCCTCCTCGTAGTAGTCGTAGTAGTTGTAGTAATGGTAGTAGTCGTCGTCGGCGCAGCAGCAGCAGCAGCAGCAGCAGCAGCAGCAGCAGCAGCAGTAGTAGTTGTAGTCGTGCTAGTAGCGATGCTACTGGCAGTAGCGGCAGAACCCATAAGTGCATGTTGGTGCTGATAGGGCGATGCCACGCAGACGCAGCAGCAGTAGCCGGAAGAGTCCATGCAAAAGGCACCGGAAGCCTCTCGCGGCTGGCACCGGAACGGGCCTTGAGAAGCAAGCTAGCAAGCTCATCATGCCACGAAGTCAGGAGGCTTCTAGGCTTGGACTGTAGATTTTGAGTTTTGGGCTCCTGGATCTGCATCTGGGAGGTTTTGACATGTCTTGGACAGGCCACCGAATCACTTGGCTACAAAATTGTTCAAGGGCTTGTGCAGGACTCTTCTCGCTCTCCGGTAATGGAACCTCCTGGCTTTTGGGGCCATTCGATAATCCTCCAAGTGAGCTTCTGCGAAGTAGTGGCCAGTGCCCGCAATAGCAAGTGCAGAGCTGGACCATTCCTCTGACAACTCGGGGCATCTGATGTCGGTTCCGGTTTAGGGTTTAGGGTTTAGGGTTTAGGGTTTAGGGTTTAGGGTTTAGGGTTTAGGGTTTAGGGTTTAGGGTTTATAGGGTTTAGGGTTTATAGTTTATAGGGTTTAGGGTCCTCCATAGCCCTGATGTACGGTCGAAGTCGGGCGCGGGTAGTCTGGAGGCGAGTACGAGGATTCAAGGACAGGTTGCTGTTCCTCTTACATAGACAGAGAAAGCTCGAGCCCGACAGTAAAACTCAATCATATATTTCATTAAAATTTATAGTATGATATCATTAACCACGAATTATATTATCTTTTAAATTCTGATATCTACATATATATATATATATATAACAAAACATATTAATATGCCACCGTCCAGATCGTCCAGTACCCACCAATATATTGACACCATGGCTGTTCTAAAGCCCTTTAGCCTTTCGGCACTTTTAGTCCTCCGGGCAACCGATACGAATCCCCACATCATAAACCCTGGAATCTCCAATCTTCGACAAACGCACTGAAGCGAGGACCGACGGAGGATCTGCTGCGGCCTTGCTTTTGGGCCTCACAGCGCAAGCGCAGCAAAACTTCTGGGGGTGAGGAAGATCTCGAGGGCTTTTCGGTGTTGAGAGCCAGCAATGGCCCACTTCTTCAAAAAGCCCAAAGTTGGTGCCACGCAAGGACTTTTTACGTTTCAATCATTCGTGTTCGGGATCTGAGCACGAAAGTTTCGGGAGTTTTCCGGGACTTCCGCGGCCAGCTTGGCTTTGGTTCGCTACTTGCCTGACCGCCCGAACCATGAAGTATGGCAAATCCGGAGTCATGAGCAAAACGATACGATTTGCACGGGAGGACACACTGTAATCTAAAATAACCCAGTCCAGACCTCTCTGGCCAAGAAGAAACTAAAGACGACATCCCCCAATATCGAAAACCGAAGCCAGAAACCCGCGAACGCAAACCCCTAAACTCTAAACTCCAGGCCCAGAGCCCTGAGACTTCGTAAATCCTAAGCCGGGAACCCTAAGCCTTAAACCCCTGACGCCCCGAACCCAAAAGGGTTTAGGGTTTAGGGTTTAGGGTTTAGGGTTCAGGGTCCAAAAAACAGGAAATACCCTTCAACCCCGGCCTGGCTGCAGATTTCTCGCTGGCCGAACGCTTGGGTGCCGGCTTCGGCGCTGAGGCCTTCGGATATAACCAAGTCTATACCCTAGGCTTCCAGAGACCTTATTATTGGGTCCTTAAGGGGTCTAGGGCCCTAGCTTTAAGGTCCTTGGAAGCCTAGGGATAGTCTAATAAAGCATAGTACAGCATACTGAAACGTCTTCTGTGCTGTGTAGTAAAACGTCGTCTAATAGTATATAGTATACACTAGCATAGCATATGGTAGTGTAGTAATACAATAGCATAAAGTATAGTATAGTATAGTAATATTATAGTATGGCATCTCAGGAGGACGAGAGCCTTGAGTAGTAAGGATAGAATGAGCCGCGGCAGTGGTCCCTCGCGACTAAACCCAAGGCCCTTCATACTCAAACTGAGAAATAACTGAGAAAATAGGTTTGTTTCCAAAAATCCAAGACCTTAATGGCACCTAGAACGACCCTTGCAATAAGCCACGCCCCCCATGCAGACAAGGGACCCCGAATTGTATGAATCCCGATGTCTGACACTGCGATTTCCCATATGCACCCACACCTAGAATACTAAACCCTAAACCCCAAGCCTTGAATCCTTGAATCCTGAACCCTAAACCCCCCAAACCTTGAATCCTAAACCCTAAACCCTTGAACTCCTGTCTGCCTTCTTGGCTGCCGGTGCAGCTTTTGGTGTCGCCTTGGGCCTGCTCCAACGATTTGGATTATCGGGGTGGTGGTTACTGGAGAAGAGAATCGGGAAGGGGATCCCAACGCGTCAGATGAACCTGATCGATCGTATAGGTTTCAGGGTTTGGGGCTTAAGGCTTGTAAGGCTTAACTAACTGCGGCATCATGAAGAAGCTGCGGGTTCGAAAGCAGCTGCAGTACAAACGACTTGACTGTGGCTGGCCACAACTTTTGCACCTCGGTAGTTATCCCGTCGTGTTGTAGGTTTGGCGAAGAGCTGGCCCGAGTAGAATCTGGATTACTGTCTGTCGGAGTTTCCAACAACTTGGAAAGCTCCGAGGGAAAGCTGCTGCAGTTTCGGGCGGCTCCCAAGCAGTCCGGAAACTTGTGCGTACAGACGGGGTTCTGAACAGTCGCATCGTATTTAGGGTGAAGTGAAGAGGGCTTGCATTCAGGGATAGGGGATACATGACATAGGATGCCATCTTGGTATGAAGGCAAGGCAATGACACAGACTGACTTCCAAGGAGCAATCTGCACTTCTGCTTCATCCAGCCGACTAGAAAGATCATAGACAGCCTCGAAGTTGCGCATCTCAATCTGAAGCCGTCCACGCAACCATGAACATCGTTTATACAATTTTCGGAAAGGCTGCACTGAATATGCTATGTAGAGGTCATCATGACATTCCATCATACTTATACTGACAATGATGCTGCTGCCTGTGCGATGCGACGATGATGCTGATGCTGCTGCTGTTGATGACTATATGTCTGTCGCTGCCCAACACCAAAGCCGGTAGCCTCGGCGCAGGCAAAGACTGTGTCGACTGCGGTGTCGAGCCGGGAGTGCGTCCTCCAAGAAGAGCGGGGTACGGATCCAGAGCCTGCTAGATAGATAGAAAGGTAGATCGATAGATAGATAGGCACGGAGGCAGGGAGGCAGGCAGGGAGGGAGGGAGGTAGGTAGGTAGGTAGGTAGGTCGGTAGGTCGGTAGGTCGGTAGGTCGGTAGGTAGGTAGCTAGGTGATAAGTAGATACATAGATGGAGAGAGAGAGAGAGAGAGATATATATATATATATATGTATATATATATATATAGATAAACCTACATGTATATATATATATATGTATATATAGATATATATATATATACATATACACACATGTATATGCACATACATACAAAAATATATATATATATATACATAGAGAGAGACTCATCAGGAATCCCTGGTATGCTGCCTGGATACATGGACACATGGGCTCCTTAAACGGATCTAGAAGCGATCCATAAGGGCTCCCTTAGAGACATGGGTTTCAAAACTTTGACTACAGTAATCAAGTGGCCTTAATAGTTAGAACAGAGTTTTTGGGGTATTTACACTGTAGCTACAATAAGGAACCCCCAAAATAGCAATTACACTGTAGTCATAATAAGGAACCCCAAAAGAGTATTAGTCATTCTTCAGGCCCCTGTATTCCTCTAAGGTTCCAAAAGACCCAATAATAAGCTACTTTGGTTGCGGATAGTAGTTTTCTAGGTTAATATTTGGGAGAGTATATGATGATTAGGTACTTGGACCCTTAGGGTGCCAGTTCCTTCTGAGGGGAAGCCCAAGTCCTCGTGAAGGTGGAGTCCGCGCATTGCCTCGACCGGCCTTGGTCCGAGGAAGTCACCGGTTTAGGGTTTAGGGTTTAGGATTTAGGGTTTAGGGTTGTCAACAAAAACCCGGAACACTCAATTCACCGAAAATTCTCAACTCAGCGCCCGCATTAAGGATCTCGATGTCCGCTCTGAGTGCAAGGTTCAGACGAAGAGAACTCTGGACTGTAGACTAAAACAGCTCGCTGCTTCCGTTTGCAATGCTTGAAAAATAGATCCAGGCTTTCCTGTTATCCAACCGTCTGCATCTATGTCCAAAGGCTTTGCCGCATGGACAGATCAACATCGCAGCTCTGGTGTTCTTGTTGGGACTTCGTGACCCTAAACCCTGAACCCTACCTAAAGTCTCCATTGTAGTTCCTTTTTGGGGATACCTTATAAAAGCCTTAATATAATAATTGGTTAAACCAAAAAAGGGAACTACAATGGAGACTATAGGTAAACCCTGAACCCCTAATCCGTGTGCACTTGAAGCCTAAGCCAGCCTGCAGCCTGACGCGAACCTGGATGAACATGGGTAGTTGTCAAAATTATGGTCCCTTTTGGGGTACCCTAAATAATAGGTGCCGTATTATAATAAGGACCCAAAAAGGGACCATAATTTAGAAAACTACCCACATAGCTTCGAGAGCAGTCGGTCCGAACCGTGAAATCGCAAGCTCGATCATCGTTAGGCCTCCAAACACAACTGCACTTTAAGTGCTATATTTTAATGGACCCTGAAGTCCCTCCTAAGATAAACCCTGCAACCGACACCGAGATTTATTTTCCGGCGCGTGCGAAAACGTCAAATAATCAGCTCGCCAGGAGGTACCTTGGCGGTCCGGTCGCAAACAACATTCTGGGGAACAGGCCCTGGCATTTTTCGTTTGTTACATATTACCTGCCTGTCCTTACATGAAACGACGTAGGGTACATTCTGATCTCTGAATGAAAGCTTTTTGTATTCTCCTCTTCAACACGAGCTCAGGGCAGGTGATTACTGTGACGCACCCTTGGTTCCGAGATGGAAAAGCCCCGAACCTAAAAACTTGACGGCAGGCGATGCGTCCTCCTCGAGTAGCTTGCAAGGATCGACTTTGCTCGTATACGCAGAAACGCAAAGAATCGCTGCCATACATAAAGCTCAAACTCTGAGAGTGACGTTGATGGCGGGGGTGGCACACACAATGTTGAAGACTCTCAAGTTTAGACTTAGCCAGCGCCCATTGAAGACGGCCATCTAAGAGAGGAGCCCCATGAGTTCAGGTTTGCAAAGGAGCTGCGATGGACGCTGTCACGAAAGACCATGGCTTCCTGGGTTGGAGCATGCACTCGATCCGTCCCGTACTTGTCGGGTATCATGGGGAACTAAAGGTTAATCTTTGGGGTTATATAGGGGTTATATAGGGATTGTACTACCCCAAAATGGTTAAAGGTGTCCTACCCTACTACTAGGGTCCTTCTCTCAGGAGTGAACATCTGTTCTCGCGGGTTTGCCTTGCGAGGGGTTTGCTTTGATCCTCTCGCAACAGCTCCCAGACTCAGGAAGCCGAAATCGACCTCACCACGAAAGCCCAAACTCGACTCCGTCCGCTTTGAAGCCGACCCCTCTACATGCCCAGATAGATCGAGGGGCAGCTCCATCAGCACGCTGAGGAAGCCGTCCGAGCAGTGCGGTGCCACGACAAAGGGTTGGGGCGCAACCTTCCTCGCATCAGCGCGTGGTGCACGGTCGACACTTTATCTTCGCTCTCTGAGGCTATGCGAGGCTTTGAATCCGGGTGTGCATGTGTCCGCTTGGTTTAATGAAGATCGACACTTCATAGTCAAGCTTAGAGTTTCAGGGTTGAGGCTCTTGGTTCCGGGTTGACAGAGAGATCTTGACCATTTGATAGAGTGACGGACGCTGATGTGTCGAAGGACTGGCTCTCTCTGCATAGCCATGCACCAGAACACTGCATCTCGACCCCCGCGGGCAGGCATGAGGCCCATGGTCTCTAAAAACCATGAGGTCAGAGTCTCAGCTGCATTGCACGCCAGGTTTGGTCCTAGGGGCTGCGGCTCCCATGGAGGATTCACATCCGCCAAGTTGGGGGCAGTGAGGACGTAGGCGTGAACGGCAGGTAGGGGCCAAGACCACCTCACAAGGAGAACCCCTCTCGCAAGCGCATAGCTTCACCGGGTTTAAACACAAGTGAGTGGGGCCGGGATGCTTGTATGATAAGACAGAGGGTGAAACAACCCTCAGAGCCACAAGGAGCAGAGCCCTTTCTGAAGCTTTCGCTGTGCTTGTCTTCGCTTGGGCAGGCTGCTTACTGTAAGCGGCCACTTTGCCGGCCTATGTCCCGCAGCTGCCTGAGCTGCGCTTTTTCGTTTGCGAGCTCAGCTTCTTGAGTCTGTTCTTGAGTTGTACGGCGAATTCATATATATATATATGTATATATATATATAAATATTTTTTGCATTTGTTTACACTCGTTGGTGTTCCTTCTGCTGCGCTAGTGCTTGGTTCTGCGCTTTTTCTCCCTGCTAAGCTTTCCTTGTTTTAACGTTGTGTCGGCTTGTATCCCCACTTCAACCATCGCACTTTCGGTGTGTGCTTCCTTGGAGCCTTTGAAGCGGAGAACAGGAGCCAGAGCGGGCGCAACAAACGGCCACAGCAGACACAGTCCCCTAAACCCTAAACCCTAAACCCTAAACCCTAAACCCTAAACCCCTAAACCCTAAACCCTAAACCCTAAAGGGCTTTCAATGTAGGGCCTTGGGTTCTCGGGCCTGATGTCGGGGCCTAGAATAGGGTTTTAATTGGGGCCCATGATTAATAATACTATAAAACATAATAAGGGCCCCCCTAGGGTTTTGGGGCCCATGATTAATAATACGATAAAATATAATAAGGGCCCCCCCCAAAAAAAAAAAAAGAAGTGTAGGTAATTATTTAGGCCCCTACATTAAGGCTTGTCTAGGAGGGGAGCAGCTGCCAAGGCAGCGTGCCGAAAGCCTGGACACCAGACACAAAACAGAAAAGACCAACATCACGAGGGTTTAGGGTTTAGGGTCTCCGAGTTGTGAAAGAAGACACCTCTTCCTACCTACACTCCTACTGCTACTGTTCTTGTGAGAAGACCCCTAAACCCTAAACCGTGCTGCAAGGTTTGCAGAAGGAGCCGGGCCTCAATCGCACAGTGAGATTGGCCTGCGTCGTGTCCCAGTTTACCACGCGAAGTCCTATGCTTTGGTTTTGCGACCTCGGATGCCGGAGTGATGCAAGCCAGGCAATTCCAACATCGACCAAAGGGAAAAATCTGGTCAGAATGAGAACCAGCAAACAATAATCTTAAGCAATGTCGTGCCTGCACACTCATCACACTATCACAACATCACCATGCTAATACTATGGAAAACCTGCACTTGCCACCGCACGCGTTTGGTCGTCGGGCAATTGGGCACGTCACGAATAGGAATAATAAGCATCTCAAAGCAACGCGTCCCATGCATGTGGACATGTCACGACTATGAAGGTAAACATGCTGAGCATGGCGGAGATGACAATGTGAATGGTGACTTCGTTGCTGATGGTGAACTGACGGTCATAGGCTGTAAAGATCAAGAGCGATGGTGCTGCTGGTTATGACTGTACCAAGATACGACAGCGCGACTAGCCGGATAACGAAGACGACAAATATCTTGTTAATAGGCAGGAGCAGCAGCGAAGGAATCGTATATTCGTCAGTGCCACAGCTGCGGCTCAAGCGACGACAGCAATTGGCCTAGCTCCATTTTGGAGATCTAGTAGGGGGGGGGGGTTGTCGCATAGAGAGAAAGCGAAGCAGAGCTGCCAGGATGCTGATACGCTCCAACGTCCACCCTGACAGCCGCGGAACTTTTGGACACGGCCAGCGGGATGTAGAAATCCTGCCGTCTTTTTCAGGTTCACAAAACGCAGAGGCACTCGCCTCACAGCGCGGGACAGCTTGTCTGGCCTACCTTGTGTAGCACACATCTTTTGTACATGACGGAGAAAAATATAGAAAAATGGTCTTGTGCAATGCCCAGCGGCGGCAGCACGCTCACCCCGACGACAACCAAGACCACGACTAGCAGCAGCAGCAGCAGCAGCGGCAGCGGCAGCGGCAGTGGCAGCGGCAGCGGCAGCGGCAGCAGCACCACCACCATCACCACCCCAAGTTGAGAAAGCAAGCGCATCGAAAAGCCGATTGCAGTTGAATACAGTCGGCAGTCCATCAGCCGTTTGCATCACAAAACAGCACAAGCATCGCCTTCGCATGCTGCGACAGCATCGCCTGCGACCAGCCGTAAGGAGTTAACCATACCTGCACCAGGGTTGCTGCGGCTTCAGGATCCACGACGACTTTTCGGACTGGTCGACGGTGTGCAGAGCGGAAACATGGTTAGCCTGACCTCAGCTTTTCTGTGGTATCAATGGGCTTTCTGTTCGCCCTCAGGCTCAGAAATCTAGCTGGGGCTTCTTTCCGCGAGTCAAGTCCTATCTTTAGCCAAACACCTTGCTTCCCAAACTTGAACCCTGAAGGCTGCCTGGTCCTGTCTGACTGCCACTACAACTAAGCTTCATACGCTCAGATGAGGACCCATAGTCTGCCTTGTCGGGGGTCATCATGATCTGCCCCTGCAAGAGATGAGAAGATGGCTACAGGGTGAAGAAAGGGTCAGTGTGAGGTGGCCCATTACTTGCTGACTTGATGAACCTTCCGATGGCAAACTGCGACCGATTCGAAAGGCAAACATGCTGCCAACCAAAGTGGTTGTGAGCCCCACAGCCAAGACCAAGACGGCCAATGCACAAAAGCAGAGTGAATCTTGGTACATTATACTGAAAGGCCCTTACCAGCCACCAGCCCGGCATGACAAACGTCACCACCCACGCCACCGACATCGCATACCGCAATCGCCATCACTACCCTCACGAAAACCACCGACAACACCACCACTGCAGCTACCACGACGACGCTTTTTGGAGGACCGGTGACGCGGTCCTGGTCCCAGCCGTTGTCGTTTTGGGTGAAGACTTGCAGGCCATTCGCGGCGGCATCGAGCCGGAAAAAGGCTCCTCAGATACCATGCAACTGCAAACCTTATGTTAACACCCTAAACACTAAACACTTATAGTTAGCCTCTGAAGGTTTCAGGTCTCGGCCCACCAAAAGGCCTCAACAGCAACGGAAAAGCATCTTCTGAACTCGATTCAGCAGAGCTTCGGGTTCGCTACGGTTTGATGCTTCGGGTTTACTGCTTATAAGGGGCTCACGACTTGCGATTTACAACCCGGCCAAAGAATCCCACAGCAGGGATGGCCCATCAAAGGTGGCTCTTCTCGTACCCTAGACGAGAAACTCGCCTGAATTGCGGATGCCCACATCGTGCCTGAACCAAGGGCTCCAAGTTGTACGACTATGAACCAGTTCTCAACTTGCAGATTCTTCACAGCCAAGTCGCCGTGGTATGACGACATAATGTTGAAGCGCGCGTGCACAAGGGCTCGCCTGACGGAGATTTACTTACTCGGAACTGCCGCAAGCGTCTACGATGCCTGGATGAGCCGCGTAAGAAGCACAACAAGATCAAGTTGATTCGTCTCATCTCTGAGGACACCCACCCGTATCACTCAAGCGCTAGGGCCGCTAGGAACTCATAGAATCTGAAAGCCTGAGGCCCGAATGCCAAACCGGAGACAGCAGTATACAGCAGTACAAACAGAAGCAGTCACACTCTTGCTTGCTGTTGTCGTAGCTGTTTTCACGGTGGTGGTAGCATCAGTATCCTTGCAGTATGCTGCAGTCGTGTTTGCGCTAGCGGGGTGTTCTGCAAGACTCACACACGACACTTGTCCACATTCGGGATCGCGGCATCCCTCAGTTGCTGTTGCTGCGGTTTCCGCCGTGTTGCTGTCGCTGCTGCTTCCTCTCGTCTGATCTTGTGTGGCCGTGCATCATGTTTGCGCTTTTGACCTTGTTCTGGTTTGGATTGCCGTTCCCTCCCCCCGGTACCTACTATATAGGGTACTAGAGCCCCTAGGGCCCTATAAAGTAGGTACCTGGAGGGTTAAGGGTTGTTGTCTTGCTGCTGTTCACGACCACGAAACAGCCAGACGAAGCAGCTAGATCCGAAGAAGCGCGCAGCAAACTGACTGCTCTTGCTTTCATGCGGCCAAGACTCTGAAGGTCATGGGTATTTCCATTCTCTTCAAACGCAACGAGCTTTGTGGCACCGGCTCGCCTCAGGTTCTGGGGGATCGAAGATTTCATGCACGCTTTACTTCATTCACTGTCAGATTCTGTTTGCTGGTTTAGTGTTCGGGGTCTTTGGTGCCACATTCCTGTTGCCTTTGAAGTGAAAGTCCCATCCTCAGCTTCCAGCCCAGCGGTGTTTCTCTGCGGCTTGTGCGGCCCACAAAAAAGAAGGGTCAGAGAAGTGGCAAGCATGCAACATAAGGATGCCAAGTGCCTACGTACTAGGACTGAATGTACGAGGCGTAGGATACTTTTCAGAAAGCTGAGCACCTCGCCGAAAGAATTCG
Source organism: Symbiodinium sp. CCMP2456 (assembly GCA_905221635.1). NCBI lineage: Eukaryota > Dinophyceae > Suessiales > Symbiodiniaceae > Symbiodinium > Symbiodinium sp. CCMP2456. The sequence continues at coordinate 26,100 of CAJNDV010034080.1, forward strand.
GAGCTGGTTCGTAGTAACGCTCGAAAGTCATCAACATCTGAGAAGGCGTCACCTGGCCACCCGGATCCCTTTGTGGGTGTGAACGGGTTTATATGTGTATATACATATATACACATATAGAGAAGGACGTATGTGTAACAAGTATATGCTTGATAATACTCATATATACATACACACACACACACTCCCTCTCTCTCTCTCTCACTCTCTCGCTCTCTCTACATATATATATATATATGTGTGTGTGTATATATATATAAGTATAATAGATGTTCTCACATATATATATATATATATATAAAGAAAGTGCGTGTGTGTGTGTGTGTGTTTGATTCCTTGCTCGCTTGCTTTGTTCCGTTGTTGCTTGCTCCCTTGTCTGTTTGTCTGCGTACTTTTCGCTTGTGCTTTTATTGTCTGCCTGTTTGCCTGCTTTTTGAAGCCCACTTACCCACCGTCCAGTACTGGGCAGCCTCCGATGTGGGCATCCCACGCGGCAGCCGCGCCGAAAGGCTTCAAAATGGCCAGCCTCTGCTTAGGTCTTGCAGGTCATAATGATGCTTCTGACGAGTTAAAAACACCAATCCCGTTGATCTTGCTGAGAAGCCAGCCTCTAGCGCTAATGCACTCAGCAAGCCTACCGCTCGAATTCCTTAAGCCCTGATCTTACCCGAGCATCGGACATTTTCGTGGTTAGGGAGCGGCCCTCGGCAGTGTCGAAGTTGGGCGTCCTGGGCTTCGAGCAAGGCCGGGATCTGGGCTTCAGGGTCTTCAGGGTTTTCGCTTTACCGGGGGCCCGCGCTCCTCAAACACCGGCACGATACTGCAGAACGATACGCAATTCGATGGCGCAACCAAGAACAACAACCACTGACGGCGACGACGAAGATGTCGATGATGACCTCGACGGCGACGATGTCGCCAAGATCGGCGACAACGACCACGGCCACATCAGCAACACGAAGACCAACAGCGAGCGACAAATGATAAGCCCAAGCAGCACCACAACAGCAAGAATAACAACTTTCACCACAAGAACACCAACACAACCCCCACCACCGCCCGATCACCATCGCCACGACACCTACCACCACGAACAACAACAGCAGCGTCAAAAGCAGCAACAAAAAGTATCACCAAGACGCGCAACAAGAGCAACAACCAGAACACATTGCAACATGAAGAGCACGAAAGATGTCAATCATAGCAAAAGTAAACATATAAACACAAGCTAGGCGACGAACGGTGGTGGCAACAACAACAACAGCAGCAGCAG
>CAJNDV010034081.1:2036-15156 GCA_905221635.1 Symbiodinium sp. CCMP2456
TTAAGGGTTTAGAGTTTAGGTTTTAGGGTTTTAAAGGTTTAGGGTTTTAGGGTCTAGGTTCCGTTTTTGGGTTCCACTTTTAGGGTTTCTTTTGAGGGTTCCTTCGAGGCATGAAAATGATCCATGATGTCTACGCGCCTCTGCTGTTCAAGGATGGCGCCACGGCAAGGGAATGAGTCGTAACAGTCCCGAACCCAAAGCGCTTGAGGGTTTAGCGTTTAGGGGTTTAGGGGTTTTGGGGTTTTGGGGTTTTGGGGTTTTGGGGTTTAGGGTTTGGGGTTTAGGGTTTAGGGTTTAAGGTTTTGAAGGGTTTAGGGTTAAGGGTTTAAGGGTTTAAGGGTTTAAGGGTTTAAGGGTTTAGGGTTCTTGAACCCTACATCTTGGTTGCGGTCGCGGGGCTCTGATCGCTGTGTGCTCGTCGTCGTCCCTTTCTGTGCTCCTTACTTGGAGGTTCAGGGCCCGCAAGAAATAGGAGGTAGGAAAATCAGCAAGGCAGCTGTAGTATATCAGTTTATAGCCTGATAAGTACCCTTATAGTAGCCCTCCAAGGAGCCCTACTTACAAAGTCCCCTAAAACCTTTAAAGGAACCCTTAAAGGAAGCCTAGAAGGAACCCCAAAGGGAATCCTCAGAAGGACTACAGGTACCCTTGAAGGAACCCTGCACCTCTAAGTAGTTGTGCTTTCTTGTCAGAACGGCGGGGAGTGTTTCAGAGGGCTCGCTCCTCTTCGTCATCGTTGCAGATGCGCCGGCAGGAGCTTCATTCTAAGGAGCCGCTAAACGAGTTTTCCCTAAATGTAGGGGCCTTCATAATCAGAATAATTAGGGTTTGGGTTCCGTTCCAGTATTTGTATATCAGGGAACCCTAATGGTAACATTTGTAGTTGTTCTACTAAAGAAAACCCCCATGCAAGACCCCTGTAGACAGCAACGAACACACCCTCTCTTGCTTCCATGTCTCCCCAACTTAGGCTCAAAACCTTAACCTCTTACCCGATGCCTTACACCCTAAACCCTAAACCCTAAACCCTCAACCCTAAACCCTAAACCCTCAACCCTAAACCCTAAACACTAAACCCTCAACCCTCAACCCTACACCCTAAACCCTCAACCCTAAACTCCATAAATCTTACTCCCTAAACCCTCAACCCTAAACCCTAAACTCCATAAATCTTACACCCTAAACCCTCAACCCTAAACTCCATAAATCTTACTTCCTCAACCCTCAGCCCTAAACCCTAAACTCCATAAATCTTGCACCCTAAACCCTCCTAAACCCTAAACTCCATAAATTTTACACCCTAAACCCTCAACCCTAAACTCCATAAATCTTACTCCCTAAACCCTCAGCCCTAAACCCTAAACTCCATAAATCTTACATCCTAAACCCTCAACCCTAAACTCCATACGTCTTACTCCCTGAACCCTCAACCCTAAACCCTAAACTCCATAAATCTTACACCCTAAACCCTAAACCCTCAACCCTGACCTCCATAAATCTTACACCCTAAACCCTCAACCCTAAACCCTAAACTCCATAAATCTTACACCCTAAACTCTAAACCCTAAACCCTAAACCCAGACTGCGCAGCCTGATACAAAAAAGGGGCCTCGACTCTTCCCAATATGGGCTTAGGGTTTAGGGGTTTAGGGGTTTAGGGTTTAGGGTTTAGGCATGTTTAGGGGCTCAGGGGTTTAGGGGCTTTGGGGTTTAGGTTTTTAGGGTTTTAGGGGTTTAGGGGCTTAGGGGTTTAGGGGCTTAGGGTTTAGGGTTTAGGGTTTAGGGTATATTGTTGTGGGGGTCCTTATGAAGAATGACAGTACAGTGTACCCCAAAACCCCATTCTGACTATTGAGGCCCCTACGTTCGGTATCTTCCTTATTGACTGCGTACGGGGCGTTGCAGAGACCCCGACCCCCTAAAGGATCCAAAACACGGAACCCGTAACAGAAGCCAGTCATACGCGCCATAGCAGTAGGATACTCTTGTTGGTGGATGATTCGCTTTTTGGCCCTAAACCCTAAACCCCTAAATCCTTAACCCTAAACCGTTGGATCCTTTCGGTGAGTTCCCTCCTTGTTTTTGATCCTCGAAGGGTGCTAGAAAGGTTCTGTAAAGGCTCTACAGGGGTACTGTAGTGTTTGGGATTCCTTTTAAGGGCTCCTTTATCCAGATGCCGGGAAGGATCTAAAAAGTAGATCCCCTAACTTGGGACCCTAACTACTAAACTGTACTTTATAGGAACCCCTTAAGGGATCTACTTTTTGGATCCTCCCGAACCCTAAATCCTAAACCCTAAACGCTAAACCCTAAACCCTAAACCCTAAGCACCAAACCCTAAACCCTAAACCTTAAACCCTAACCCCTAAACGCTAAAAACCCTAAACCCTAAAACCCTGAGAATCCTTATAATAGAGCACCTTTTTTTGGATCTTCCCGGGGGTCTGGGCATAAGGGCTCTGCTGATCTGAGGAGTGAGGATCGAGAGCTCTTATGAGATCAGCAAGGCTGGGACCTTTTGAAGCCCCTGTCCCCACATACTGGGTTGAGGGTTTAGGGTTTAGGGTTTAGGGTTTAGGGTTTAGGGTTTAGGGTTTAGAGTTTAGGGTTTAGGGGGGTTCAGGGAGTAATTAGAATAATATACAATTTTGGAGAGAGTTCCTTATAGTAATGAGGCGATAAAGCAGCCCGAAGCCCTACTCTAGTTATTAAAGGCCTCTACATGAGGGTCCCCACGAAGGGTTCCTTTACAGGTTTATCTTCAGAGCTCTATAAGATACGGGCCCTCAGAACTTTATAGTTAAGATAGGTTTCCCTTAAAGGTTCTATGAAGGCTACCATAAGAGTCTAGTATAGGCAATATTTCGAATAGTGTCTTGGGGTATATCACAACTGCACTTATAGCTGTTCTATCCATAACTAACTTTTTTTACCCATACTTACAAACTCCCGTGACTCTTTGAGTAGGGTTCTTGTTAAAGGATTTACGTTAAGCTACCACAACAAAGAAGCCATGTTATTTACTATAGCTCCCTCTTATGGTAACTTGAAGCAAGCCCTTTAACAAGAACCCTAAACCCTAAACCTTAGGATTTAGGGTCTGGAGCTCAAGCCTTTTAAGAGGTTAAGGCTCAGGGCTCGAGGTTGTTGTGGTTGTGGGCTTTATCCTGAAAAATCCGGGTAGAATCTTCGTTGCAAAAGGGATCCGCACTCGGAGATGTTGCAGTTTCTGAGGTTGAAAACCCTAAACTGTAAACCCTAAACCCTTTACAACAGCTTTATCCATGTAATGTGTAACCAGGTTCCCCAGTAGTACCCTTTTGCCCTTTTTCTTTTTAGGTTCCCTTAAATAAAACCGACTAGTAGGAAAAAAGGGTATCCTTATTATTTAGGGGCTACTGGGGAACCTACCCTAAACCCTAAACCCTAAACCCTAAGCCCTAAATCCCTAAACCCTAAACCCTAAACCCTAAACTAGGTAACCGTAGGATACCCTTCTGAGGGATGCTATTCCCGGCGTCTGCGAGTGCACACGTGGAGGCGCTCTGGCCGCGCAGGCGCCAGAGGACCCGGCGGTTTAGGGTTTAGGGTTTAGGGTTTAGGGTTTAGGGTTTAGGGTTTAGGGTTTAGGGTTTAGGGTTTAGGGTTTAGGGATCTGCGAGTGTACATGTGGCTCTGGCCGCCAACGAGGCCCCCGTTATTGGGGGCGGGCTCGAGTTCCTCGGGCATCTTGCTTGCCACGATAACTTTGGGTTTAGGGTTTGGGGTTTAGGGTTTAGGGTTTAGGGTTTAGGGTTTAGGGTTTAGGGTTTAGGGTTTAGGGACTTAGCCCACAACCCCCGAAGCGTGAAGATCAGAGCACCCGAGATGGGTGCAACGCCGGGGTGTCTCGGCCTCGTCAGCCGAGCCGGTCAGGGAGCTTGAGGAACTGCAGACCCCTAAACCCTAAACCCTAAACCCTAAACCCTAAACCAGCGTGCGCCTTTTTCAAGGCGAGGTGCCGCAGGCGCTGGCCAAGTGCAGCTGCTAAAGTGCTTGCAGCATCGCTGTCTAAGCGATGTGAGTCTCAGGTATAGTATTAGCGGTTTAGGGTTTAGGGTTTAGGGTTTAGGGTTTAGGGTTTAGGGTTTAGGGTTTAGGGTTTAGGGTTTAGGGTAAGGAGAGCCCTTTAAGAGGGACCCTTCTCAACCCTACTCTTGGCTACCTCAAAAGGGACCTTACTGAGAGGGTCTTTGTCCCCCAAGGGTCCCCCGAATCCATTGACATCCAAGATCCGAAGCCTACTTAACGGTTTAGGGTTTACTGCTATAGGAGCCTAAAAAGTTACCAATACTATATATATATATACACATATATATTTGGGGGGTTAAGTATTCTGATTATGGCTTTTTCTCTACCCCAGAACCCTACTCTAATTATCAAGGCTTCTGCTTTAGGGTTTCTGGGGATCATGCACCTCGATCAGGCTTATAAGTAGATATACCAAGGGGCCGAGACACGATTGGAAAAGAATAGAGCCGCGATGAAGATTTCAAAGCCAATGAAAGAAGGGACTCATTGGGTTTAGGGTTTCGAGGTTTAGGGTTCAGGGTTTGCATGCAGTCCCTTCCTTTCAGTTCCTTCTTTGACGGCGACTAGGACGGCGATCTTTTGGAGAACCCGATGGGGCCCTTCAAACAAAGGAAAAGATACTCCAAGACCTCCAGAACACCCCATGAAACCCTATAAGACCTTGTCTAACATTACGGTTTTAGGGTTGAGGCTTTCGGGTCTAAAATCACATATACAACACCCCAAACATGAAGCCCTAAACCCTAAACCCTAAACCCCTATACGGCAGTCCTTACTTTACAGTAGCCTGTCGACTTTGAAGGCACCCGGCGATCGCTTGAAGGATCCCATAAAGGAGCCCGTTAAGTATGTGGGTAGTTGTCTAAATTGGGGTCCCTTTTAAGATCCTTTTCAAAAGGGTGCCGTACTATATTGGGGACCCAAAAAGGAGCCTAATTTCGAGAACTACCCGTGTGTTAAAGGATCCGTTGATGGATTCCTTTTGGAGGATCCCTTTCAAGGATCCCTGAACCGCACACCCTAAGCTGGGTTCTTGTTAAGGGATCTTTAGCTGTTCAGCTTAACTTACCATCATAGGGATCTGTAGGAAATCATCCGGTTTCTTTTTTATGGTAACTCCCTAAACCCTAAACCCTAAACCCTAAACCCTAAACCCTAAACCCTAAGGCCCATATCCGAAAGGATCCCTTCACCGGGATTTCGGGATTCAGGGATTTGGAGTTTAGCGCTCTGGGGTTTGAGGGTCCTAAACCCTAAACCCCCAAACCCCTAAACCCCTAAGCCCCTAAACTCCTTGACCCTAATCCCTAACCCCTACACTCTTTGGGGTTTAAGGACTTCAGGGTTTAAAGACATGGGTCTATTCCTTACTTCCCTTATAAGAACCCTTAGAGGTCTCGACAAGGAACCCTCAAAAAGCTGGATTCCTTAAGGTAAACCCAGACCCCCAAAAGGATCTAAAAAATAGATCCCCTAAGGGGGTTCCTGTAAAGTACCCTTTAGTAGTTAGGGTGCCTAATTAGGGGATCTATTTTGTAGATCCTTTTGGGCGTCTGGGCAGGTCTACGACGATCTGCCGCCGGAGATCCTGAAACAGGACGGTTCAGGGCTTTGGAGAGCTTTGGGGTGTAGGGACTTCGGGCTTTAGGGTTCAGGGTTTTGGGTGTTTGGGTTTATATAAAGTTTCAGGGTTTTGGGGTTTAGGGCTTAGTGTGATGTTTAGGGTTTCTTGTGGGTTCTAGGGTTTAGGATAATTGTAGTTTTTTCGTTGGGGTTCAAGGTTTGGGATTATTTTAGGGTTTTGGGGCATCAGGGTTTAGGGTTTACAAGGAAAAATTCAAGCTAGGACTAGGTTGTTTAATATAGCGCTCTATAGCGCCACAGGATTTTATGAGTTTCGAGATGCTCTATAAGTAGGGTTTTACCTAAACCCTAAACTCTAAACCCTGAACCCCTAAACATCAACATGGGAGTGTTGCCTGACTGGACTGATCCCAGCAGTGTTGCACAAAGGCTTGTCTTCACCTGGATGCCATGAGCTGACCCTTGCAGGCCGAGAGACAAGGGGCTGATAGAGGGTGACGTCTCAGCGATCCATGAGCATTCTGTGAGGTGCCTGCTTGCACTGGGAGCCAGGCTGGATACAGGGTTGATTGAGCAGCTCCCCCGCGGTCTGAGACCCGACACCACTCTGCTCACCACTGTGGTGACTAACGCTGGCATGGGTGTGAGGATATACAGGAGGGTCAAGCCCTCGGATCTCAGACCCAACGCCGGATCAGATCCCTTCTCTGTGCTGAAGTACCCTGACTGGGCCATGATGGCACTCAGGTGCGGGGCTGCCGAAGCCCTTTTCATGGTCTACCTCATAGAACCCTTATACAGCTTTATTAAGCAACCTAGCTTTCGCGCTTTCTTTGCAATTCCCTACCCCTAAACCCCCAAAATGCCCTAAAATAGCCCTAAACCCTAAAACCCCCAAATCCCTATCTTCTCCCTAAACCCTAAACACTCCAAACCCTCAAATAACCCTAAACCCCAAAAACGCTAGAACCCTAAATCCCAAAACCCCAAAACCCGAAAACCCTAAACCCCAAAACCCCAAAACATCCAAACACCTAAACCCCTAAACCCAAACACTCTAAAACCCTGAGCCCTAAGCCCTCAAATCCCAAAGCCCTCTTCTTGGCGACGGAGATGAGCCAAGAGGAGCTGCACAGCCTTTTCCATTGATTCAGGGTTTAGGGTTTAGGGCTTTTAGGGTTCCGTTAACGGACTCCATAAGGGTTACTATGAGGAGCCCATAAAGGGTTTTAAGGTTTAGGGTTGAGGGTCGCGGCCCCAAACCCCAAACCCTAAACCCTAAACCCCAAACCCTAAACCCTAAACTCTATATCTCCCCCTATATACTCCCAAAGGTGAACCTTTTAAAAGCAGACTCTCGAAGCGTCGAGACGAAAACGGCTTCCTTCGAAAGAGGTCTTGGATCCCGGAAACTGAAACATCGTGCTTTAGGGTTGAGGGTTTAGACTTTAGGGTTCAGGGTTTAGGTTTTAGGGTTTAGGGTTCAGGGTTTAGGGTTTAGGGTTTAGTAATAGGAAGTCAGGAAGGTGCCTTAGCTTCTAGTATTCCAAAGGATCATGGGGCTAAGCAAGTATGGGCAAAAGTATCTTAATTTTCAAGGCATCGAGGTAATTACGTAGCTGCACTGACTACAGCCACACCTACTACCTCCCCTGAGCCTGTAACCCAAGTTTCTTCGAGGGTCCCCCCCTTCCTGGAGAGGCCCCTTGTAGAGTCTCATAGATCAAGACGGAGTGGGAGTTCAGGGAAGAGGGTTCATTGTTTAGGGTTTAGGGTTTAGGGTTTATTGTTTAGGGCTTTGGGTTTAGGGTTATTGGGTTTAGGGTTTTAGGGTTTACGGGTTCAGGGTTTAGGGTTCCGGGTCATGGGATCGAGTTCTTTGGGGGTTCGGGGGATCAGTAAACCCTAAACCCTAAACCCTTAACCCTAAACCGGGGTTATGATACTTGCAACCTTGCGAACTAACTACTTACACAGCCCCCGGATCCTCCCCAGTAGGGTTGAAAGTACTTTACTTAGAGGATCACGGGACTTAGTAAGTAGGGTTATAAGTATTCCTAATTGGGGTTATAAGTAGATATATCCCGAGTTAGTTTACTTATATCCCTACTTACTAAGCCCCATGATCCTCCAAGTAGTTGGGGGTAAACATAGATCGAACTATGGTTACTACTTGCTAAGTCCCTTGATCCTCTGAGGTTAGTAACTCTTACAGCTTACAGTAACCCGTATTGGAAACCCTAAACCCCAAACCTTTCAAGAACCTTGCAGACAGAACCCCCAAACCCTCGGATCCGAACCGGGCCGAAGAAGCTCCCGAGTTTGATCCCTCCGCCCCCCTCACCCCCAGGCGCATCCTGCAGGGTCCGTGGTGCCGCTCCGAAGGCTGGTGCCGCCTCAGCATTTATTTTCGGGACCAGCCCGGCCCCTTTCCGCGCAACGACCGGACCTGGCCCAACCCCGAGCTATTTTGCTTCGAGGAGAGTGATCTCCCTCCGTGGGTGCCGCGGCAGGAACCGCCCCCGGCCCTCTCCCACCTCCGCATCCGCGGCTATTGCAGCCACGATTGCCCCGCACGCGGCCCGAACTGCCTGCGGTGCTGTCTCCGTCCGGTAATGTTATACTCCCGGACCGAACACACGGGACACAAGTGTTTAACCTCAAGCCCTAAGCCCTAAACCCCAAACCCTGAGCCCCAAAACCTAAACCCCACACCCCAGCCCTAAACCCCAAACCCGAAACTGCAAACCCGAAACCCCTAAACCCCAAATCCTAAGGCCTAAACCCTAAAGCCTAAACCCAAAACAAACCCGGACCCCTAAACCCCAAAGCCTAGACCCTAAACCCTAGAACCTTAAGCCCGGTTCTTTAACGTTAAACTACTTGGAGGATTATGGGACTTAGTTGGTAGGGATATAAATAAGGTAACTATGGTTATATCTACTTATAACCCAAATTACGGTATTTACACCCGTACTTACTAAGTCCCGTGATCCTGTAATCCTAAACCCTAAACCCTAAACCCTAAACCTTAAACCCTAAACCCTAAACCCTAAACCCTAAACCCTAAACCCTAATCCCTAAACCCTAAACCCTAAACCCTAAACCCTTTCCTTCAGGCCGGGCTCTTCGTGCAGGCCGAGCGGACGGGATCTGCAAAGCGTGGAGCCACAGTTCGCCGCGCGCCGCTCGGCAAAGACTTTCGGGTGCACGGGTTTAGAGGTTTGGGGGGTTTAGGGTTTAGGGATTTTCGGGTTCTTGTGTTTGGGGGGTTTAGGGTTTTAGGGATTTTCGGGCTTTAGGGTTTTGGGTTTTGGGGCTTTAGTTTCGGGTTTAGGGTTCTAGGATTTAGGGTTTAGGGCTTTTTGGGGTTTTGGGTTTTGGGGGGTTTTGTGGGTTTTGGGCTTTAGGGTTTAGGGCTATTGGGTTTGGGGCTGTAGGGTTTTGGGGTTTGGGTTTAATAGGGATTAGGGCTTAGAGTTTAAAGGCTTGGGACTGCGAGCCTCTAGACGGTTTCGAGCACTGGGTTTGGTTAAAGGAAACTACAGGTGGGGAGTTTAGGGTATATAGGGCTTCTAAAGTCTATAAGGCTTCCATAAGGTATATAGACCCTCTATAAGGCTAGCTACCCACCTGAAAATGTCCTAGATTTGGGGCTTGGAGATCTAGGGATCGGCACGATTGCCGCTACTGTTTTTTGGGGGTTCCTAATTATGCTTGTGCCACACTCTACCCCAAACCCCTGTTGTGATTATTCAAGCTTCTATATGAACCCAGAGAGCCCAATACCCCCCAACTAAGGAAAGCCCGGTAGAATTTAAGTCGTATTCCTTAAGTAGGGGGTATTGGGCTCTCTATGAACGGTATGCTTGTAGGTTTCTTGTAGGTTTCTTGTGGCCTTACAGGGTTTTACAGGGTTGTGACGGGTTTGCTCGGCAACGTTAATATAGGGGCCTTAATAATGGGACTAGGGTTTCGGGGCTCATTTATACTATAATTATAGAACCCCGGAGCCCCCAAAATAGTAGTGGTAATTATCTCGACCCCTACATTAAACAACCCTAAACCCTAAACCCTAAACCCTAAAGCCTAAACCCTAAACCCTAAACCCTAAACCCTAAACCCTAAACCCTAGTGGTAATTATCTCGACCCCTACATGAAACCATGAAGGAACTCTTCAGGAACGCCTTTCAAGGCCCCTATATTGTAGTATAGGGGCCTTAACAATCACATACACTGTTTTGGGGGCTTCCTCATTATAATTATCGTATAAGATACCCCAAAACCCTATACCTAAACCCTGAACCCTAAACCCTAAACCCCAAAACCCTAGGTTCTTGTCCTTCCGAAGGCAGGATCTCGCATGGAAGCCCAGCGTGATCTTACCCAGCACCAACTGGGCGCAGAGTTGCCCCTTGTCGAGACTTTAGGGTTTAGGGTTTAGGGGTTTAGGGTTTAGGGTTTTGGGTTGAGGGTTTCATTAGGGTTTAGGGTTTAGGGTTTGGGGTTTAGGGTTTAGGGTTTAGGGGTTTAGGATTTGGGGTTTTTGGTTTAGGGTTTCCTAGGATCCTTTTGGAGTGTCAGAGGGTTGAGGGTTCTAAGCTCTGAGGGTTCACGATGTTGAGGGTTGTGAGGGCTTTAGGCTTCTTAGGGTTAGGGCGCAGGGTTTAGGGTTTAGGGTTTAGGGTTTAGGGCTCCAAAGCCCTGTAATAAAGGAGCGTACCTTAAGTCATAAGAAGAATGCGCCTGTACTGTAAGGTATAGGGGCCTTATTCTCAGTAGTAAGGTCCCTACATTACTTAGGTTTAGGGTTTAGGGTTTAGGGTTTAGGGTTTAGGGTTTAGGGTTTAGGGTTTAGGGTTTAGGGTTTACTTACTGAGTCCCCTGATCCTCTAAGTACGACACCCTACCCGAAAGCCTGAGACTCCCAAACTTGTCAGGACTATGCATAACCCTAAACCCTAAACCCTAAACCCTAAACCCTAAACCCTAAACCCTAAACCCTAAACTCTAAACCGTCTAGGGTGCCCTTTAGGGTGCCTTTCAGGGTTTAGGGTTTAGGGTTTAGGATTGGGTAGTTCTCTAAATTAGGGAGCCTTGAGGGTTTAGGGCCTTGGGTTTAGGGTTTAGGACGATCGGGGCCTTTAAAGCCAGAATAGGGGTAGTTCTCTAGATTAGGGTCCCTTTTAGGGTTCCTGAAAGGAATCTACAAGGGTTTCTATAAGGGGACCATAGGGCTTCTATGTAGGTAGTTCTCTAAATTAGGGTCCTCTTGTAGGTCCCCAACATAGTACGGCACGCTTCTAAAAGGACCCTAAACAAACCCTGATTTATAGAACTACCTATATGGTCCCCTTATAGAAACCTTTGCAGACCCCGTTAAGGAACCCTAAAGGGGACCCTAATTCAGAGAACTACCCATATAGACTTAGAAGCGATCTATGGTCTTCTGCGGCGCTGCGCTTCGGGTGTCCATGTGAGATCCTGGGAGCAAGGGGCCTCAAGCAGACACGGTTTAGGGTATAGGGGTTTAGGGTTTAGCGTTGGGCCTCTCTGGACTTTGGGGCTAATTAGGGCTTGATGGAGAGCTGGGATCAGAGATTGGTGGACAAGTTTCTGTCCGAGTCTCGCCTTAAAGCTTTGAAGGTGGAAAGGGACGGGTCGGAGAGGGGCTGAAGATGCGAGGTTTGTTTTAGGGTTTAGAGTCTAGGGCCGATTAGGGTTTAGGGCTTTAGGGTTTAGAGTTTTAGGTTTTGTCAACCAACAAGCAAGCATCACATAAGACTAGACACAAGCCACGACACATGCCCTTCCAGACACCCAGTTCCTTAGCCCATATGTCTCAGCAGAAACAGCTGCGGAGGCTTCGCTTGGCGGCGGCCTCAATCGCGTCGTGCAGCGCGAAAGAGTTGCCCATTGCCTGGCTGCGCTGGTGATCGAAGTTTTTCTTGAGAGTTCCAGCTGTGCGTAACACAGATGTGGAGCAATCTTGACATCAAGGCCACTGGAAAGCAATGTCTGGACATGTTTGAGATTAGCTGACTATCGCAATACAAAGACATTGCACGCGCATGTATGTCTGTATAAACTCATGCATACATGCACATACACATGTCCATGCAGATACACACATGCACATGCTCATCCACAATCATACACATACACGCGCAGAGAGAGTGATACAACTACACATTCATGCAAAACATGTGGACCTGCACACATACATTACATGCATGCGTGTGTGCATACATGCACGCAGCCAAACATACATACATGCATGCCTACATCCATGCATCCATCCTCCCATTCATAGATCCATCCATCCGTCCATCCATGCATATTTACATGCACCCATGCTTACATGCACACATACATGTGTATACACACAAATATATAAGCCTACACACAGACATACACATACACGCACAGACATACACACATACATACATAAACACATACATGCATACGTTCATTCATTCAATCATTTATATGTTGATTCATACAAACATACATCGACATACATACACACATGCGTACGTATGCACGCGTACGTATGCACATACAAACAAACAAACAAACAAACAAACAAACATATGTACACACATACGTACATGTCGGCATACATATGCAGATACATACAAAATACGTGCTTTCAAACGTCCAGCCATACATACATACATGCATAAATACAGTTATATGTAGGAATGTGCATACATACATACTTACTTACATACATACATGCATGCATTGCAAGCACATGAAAAGTATGTGCGTACGTACATACACACATGCATGCATGCATGCATGCATGCATGCATGCATGCATACATACATACATGCATACATACATACATGCAGAACATACACGCATACATACATTCATTCATACATGCATGCATGCATGCTTGCATACATACCGAACAATACAGACCATGCATACAAACATACATGCATACATACGCATTTATGTACGCGCACTTGCAGACATGCAGACAGACAGGCACACACACACACATGTGTGTGTATATATATATATATATATATCTGTGTGTGTGTGTCTCTCTCTCTATATATATAATTATATATACATACACCACTACACAACCACCACTACACACACATATACACTCACACATACAAACACACAGGCACACATACATGCATGCATGGGTTTGCACATGCATACCTACCTAACCCCCGGCCGACCTACCCACATATGCACACCTGCAGACAGGCACACATACATGCCTGCATGCATTTGCACATGCATGGCTACCGAATGCCCTGCCTACCTACCCCCATCGAGGCACACACACACACACACATCTATACATATTATATATATATATATATATATGTATATATCTAGGTATATAGACACGTACATACATGCATGCATATGTCCAAAGAACCAGACAAACGCACCAACAGAGACACACAGACACACACACACACACAAACGCA
>CAJNDV010034081.1:15249-31511 GCA_905221635.1 Symbiodinium sp. CCMP2456
GCAAGCAAGCAAGCAAGCAAGCAGGCAAATAAGGCTGCAACTAAGCACACACAAACACTCCACACATGAAGGTAGTCGCAAGGTTCAACACCCAAAGCGGGAAGAGGTTAACACCTTCAATGTCAAAACCTTTCGGATCTGCTCAGGTCCTCGATGGCATCCAGGGACGCAGGCGCAACAGCAGCTAGTCGACAAGTCTGAGCAGACATGTCTAAGAAATTCGGGCATGTAGTTCGGCAAAGACCTTTCTCTGCTAAATGGTCACCTCTTAGTTTTCGGACAGGATGTTTTAGATGTCTAATGTCAGCAGGTCTAAGCCTATTCCCCATGGGTTTTCTGAAGCTTTTCTCAGGTTTTTGGGAGGCTTCTGACTAGGTTTCCTCTCGCAAAAGTTGCGGGGGACGGACTGGGGCGCACATCATTTCTACAGGTTCACACTGACTGTTTCGGGCCAGGGGGTCCATCAAAGTATGACACGTTGTTTGTGGCTAGTGTGTTTAGGCATTCCGTTGACGCCTATGGCGCACTTTCACGCTCGCTCTTGGAACGTGCACGGGTGGCATCCATGCGGCACAAGCGCAAAATAAATGTAGAGTAGCAATATCTCGCAAGCCGCAGAGCGCCGAATGCAAACAACAGCACCGCAAGGACCACACAGCGACATGAAACAGAGATGAACGAGGACAAACAATGCACCGATTGCACTACCAACAATCAAGATTTGGGGCTGTAGAAGGGCTTTAGATGTGGTCCTATAGACGTGCATTATACGCATTTCCCTACAAACAAGGCACAAATCTGGCCTAGAAACCTTCCGAATGGGAAGAAGGCATGATTTCAGGCCAGGGCAGCAACACATGCGCCAATGGTGGACGGGAACATCCCCAAAAGACGAGCCTGAAGCTAAGTGCGGCAGGTGGCATCCAGAACCACTTTCTGCACTGCCGGGCCATGGGGAGTGCCAAGGGCCACAGCCTGCTGTGTTTAATGTAGGGGCTTTAAAACTTAGAACCGGGTTTTGGGGTATGTAATACTATAATTATTCCTATAATTATGATAAGAAACCCCAGACTAAGGCCCCTATACTAGATGGAACGAAGCCGAAGCAACCCGATCGTCACTCTAAGGAGAGGCGCGAACGACGGGCGAGGAAGCATCTGGCTATCCCGAACGCAAAGTAGTACCAAACAAGTAAGCCCTGATACTTGCATTCATAGTCAGTCACCATTCTTCAAACCCTAAACCTTAAAACGGTATAGTCGTGGAGCATTGCCGTGCAAAGCAAAGCAGCCCACTTCTCTACGTAGTTGTCCGGTGTCCAAAATCACCCCGACCACGACCAAGACCTTACCCATGGCCCCGCTCGTGACAATCGCGACAACAACAATGTCCCGCCTGATACTACAATGGATCCCAAAACCATATGGGGGTTTCAGAAAATAGGGGACCCTAATATAGCACCCTAAATAGTAGGATCCTTATTATAAGGACCCCCAACTAGGATACCCTAATTTTCGGAAACTCCCATATTCTGATTCTTAAGGCCCCTATATAAAACCCCAAACCCACGGCCTGGCCCATGTGTGCCACGCTGACTCCACCGACGGTGCCAATGTAGTCGCGTCCTTCATCCTGAATGCGAGCCGAGTATCCCTAAACCCTGACAGCCCGCCCGGAAGCGGAGGCTTCATGGGTCTACCTTGTGATGGTTGGGGGCTTCTTTGTGACGGACATCGCAAGCACCTACGGCCTAAGCCTAAGCCCAAGTCTAACACACCTCGAGTTGGGCACGAGTGATAGGGAGCTAGACCCTGCATCCCAGTGTAAATGCAACATCCCCACCCTAGACTAGAACCCCCAACTCTAGACACCGAGCCCTGAAGTTCAGGGACAATAGGAGGGACCCCTAGAAGGGACCCCTAATCCAAATATAGGGTACCCTTATATAGTCTCATAAAGCCCCTATATAACCCCAAGGGTCCCTTTAAGGGTCCCTGCTCTAGTCCCTTGATAGACACCGAGCCCGAAAGCTAAAGCCCTGAACCCCACAGACCTGAGTTTGAACCCTTTCCTTCTTTCCCGCAGCAACAGCGTATGCGTGGTCGGAGACCCTGCTCGTCCCATGGCAAAACGGGGTTTGGGAGATCAGAGTATAGCGGTTTATCGCATAATGTAATATGATATAAAACGATTGTATATATATATATATGTATGTGCATATATATATATATATATGGTTGTAGATGTGTGAATTGATACCATGTGAGATAACCTAATACAGTCTAATATAAAAAATGAAAATATAGTATACGAAAATGTACTAGAAAATGTGATTTGCGGACTTCGAGTGAACTGCGTCCATGGTGGAGGGTCAATGGTTTATGAGTTATGGGGTGATCCCTACTAGCCTAAACATTAAACTGTGCAGAGCAGGTAGGCTGAGTGTCATCGGCATCTCACAAACTTTGTATGAATAAACGGACGAATGCACGCGCACACACACAAACAGACATTATGTGTGTGTGTATGTATATGTATATATATATATATATATATACGTGCGTACATGTATACGTATATACAGGTAACAGGTAGATAGATAAGCTGGCCAGGCAGATCGATAGTTCTATACTTAGACAGAGAAATCAATAGCTAGATAGATTCGATGGTTTAGATACACAGATAGATAGATAGGTAGATAGATAAATAGATAGAAAGCTGGGAAGGTAGATAGTTAGATAGATAGATAGATAGATAGGTAGGTAGATACAAAAATAGGTAGAAAGAAAGATAGAAAGACAGATAGATAGATGAATGGATAGATAGATAGATAGATAGATAGATAGATAGACAGGTTGATAGCTCGATGGATAGGTCGATAGATAGATAGGTAGATAGCGAGAGAGAGAGAGAGAGACAGATAGATAGATAGATAGATAGATAGATCGATAGACAGATAGATAGATACATAGACAGATAGATAGATAGATAGGTAGATCTAAAGGTAGAGAGATAGATAGATCGATCGATAGCTAGATAGGTAGATAGATAGATAGGTAGATGGGTAGATAGGTAAACAAAAAGATAGAAAGCTAGGAAGGTAGGTAGATAGATAGATAGGTAGATAGATCGATAAGTAGATAAATAAACAGGTAGAAAGATAGAGAGATAGATAGATGAATAAGTAGATAGATAACTAGATAGACAGGTACCTGGGTCGATACATCGATCGATAGATGGGCAGACAAGTAGATATATAGATAAGCAGATAGAAAGATAGGTGGATACATAGATGCATACATACAGACTATACTATGACTATACATACATACATACATACATACATACATACATACATACATACATACATACATACATTACAAACATACACACATGCGTGTGTGTGTGTGTGAGTGTGCGTATTCAGACATGTACACACAAGTATGTCTATACATAAACATATGTATGTGTATATGTGTATATATATAGAATGTATGCTTATGTGCATACTGGCTTTCACTTTTGTATCTCTCTGTCTGTACATACATAAACTCGCACACACGTGTCTATGCATGTGCATGTATGTGTATACATATAGGTATATACACACACATCTACCAGAGCATGGCCGTCTAAGCACCACTTGTCAATAAGTGAAAGTAGGGACCACCTTCATGGTTTCGCATGAAGTGGTGGTCTGGCGTTTAGGATCATGGCATCTAAGGCTTCAGCCGGACATCCTAATATCCGGACCAAGAACCTACAACCGCAAACCCTGAGCTTTAAACTATGAGTCCTACACCCCAAAACCTCTGAGTCCCAAACCCCAAACTCTAAACTAAACCCTGCACCTGAAACCCCCAACCTTAAACCCCAAACCTTAAATCCTAAATCCTGAACCCTAACACCCCCAACACCCCCAAGCCCAAATCTTAAACCATGAACACTAAACCCACCCCGGCGATCTCAGTTCATCTTCTTCTCTTCCTGCTCCGCCTTCTTGGGCAGCCTGGGCTTGCTCCAAACAAGCTTAAACAAGGAGCCTTATCCGAACCCTGGTTTAGGGTTTAGGGTTCCCCTAAACCCTAAACCCTGGCCTTTTCGATCCGAGCAAGCCTCTTACGAGGCTTACACTGTTGACCCTCCCAGGGAAGGAACACTCATGCCAAATCGCGTGAGAAAAACAGCACATGGCCTAGCCTCACACCTTTCACTCTAAGGGTTTAGGGGGTTAGGGTTTACGGTTACAACTTAGACAAGGAACCCTAAACTCTAAACCCTAAACCCTAAACCCTAAACCCTAATACCCTAAACCCTAAAGCCACACAGTGCTTAAACAAGAGGCCTTAGTATTGAGAACTTGGGCGCCTTGAAGGGTTGCTTGGAGGGCTACTATAAGACATCTACAAGGGTTAAATGCAGTGGTGAAGAGATTCTTATATATATATATGCATGTGTATACATACATACCTATCTACATACATACAAAGATGCATATAGAAAAAAAGTGTATGTATATATAGTTAGATAAACACAGGGAATCACTGAAAGGGAATACGATGAGCGATCCGACCCCTATATTTATGAGAAAGGGGGTAGAGGGCTTGGGGCCTTAGCGCTTAAGGTTGGGGTTTACGGGTTCAGGCGTAGCTTACGTGACTTCTATATCTCTTTCTCTATACATGCATATACGCTGTATGTATCTGCGTGTATATGTCTACATATATACATATGTATACAAACATACATTTGACATAACGACATAGAAGCATGACATGTGTATGTAAGAGGATGAATATAGGTTTTCAGGTTTAGGATCCCGGCAGTGGTGTTCCATATCGCTCCTTGGGGGGGCGAAAGACTGACCATGTTTCTGGTAGCCACCTCAACATGCAGGGTGAGGGTTTAGGGTTTAGGGTTTAGGGGTGAGGGAACGAACAGCGATGTCAAGCGACGGAGAAGTGCACAAACAGCCTTCGGAACCCGATCGTAAACTTAGGGGCTGAGTACCCTAGCCCAAGAAAGGCAAACTTTGTGAAGCATAGTAGGGTTCCTTGGAAGTCTAAGTTCATGGGTAGTTATAAGTGGAGTTATAAGTCCCCTAATATGGGTTATAGCTACAGTTACTCTACTTATAACCTCACTCATAAGTACCCATGAACCTCCAAGTATAGAAGCACCGAGAAATTAAAGAGCAGCGGCTCAGCCCCAAAGTGAAAGCCTCGGGACCTCATGGGCTGCTCAGCCCCGCAAGCCCTACATCCTCGTATCCTGAAGCACTACCTGGAGGTTCATAGGTAGTTATAAGTGGAGTTATACGTCCCCTAATATGAGTTATAATAAGTTATAATTATGGTTACCCTACTTATAACTACCCATGAACCTCTAAGTAGAGATCGACATACGAAGATCCTGAATACCAGGAGATCCGCCACATCCCGTTTACTCTGAATCCTCGACATGCTAAACGTTGACAAGAAGTGGTCTAGGGCTCCCTGACAGTTTAGGGGTCAACCCCGGCCCCAAACCATATAGTTTATCTTCCCTACATGATTATGTTCCTTTAACAGATCATCATACTCCGCTTGTGGTACCCAGATAGCTGTACTATTGAATTTCAATTCCCCCTTCCCTGCCACCCACAAACCCCTAAACCCTGAAGCCCTGAACCCTAAACCCTGAACCCTAATCTCTAAACCTTAAACCCAAATCTCTAAACCCTAAACCCTAATCTCTAAATCCTAAACCCTAAACCCTAGTCTCTAAACCCTATGCACGGCTTGCGCACCAACTTCCCGGGGCCTGCACCACTTTGAGAGCGGCAGGGCTTTCGCGGTCTTCACGAGCCCCAGGAGAATCCTGGGGATCGGGTAGACTAGCTTTTTTAGGGTTTAGGGTTTAGGGGTTTAGGGGTTTAGGGGTTTAGGGGTTTAGAGTTTAGGGTTTGGGGGTTCAGGGGTTTAGGGTTGAGGGTTTATGTAGGGTTCCTTGCTATGTTTTGTTAAAAAAAAATCCTTCAAGAGGTAGGTCCTTTGGGCCACAGGTAGGGCTTTATGGTGGTTTTGAGTTCAACTTCGGGATGATCGGCTTTAGGGTTTCGGGTTTAGGGTTTAGGGGCTGTAAAGGTTACCATGAGGGTCACTCTGGAGATTAATATCAGGGCTACTAAGTCACTATCGGGGCCATCGGGGCTTCAGGCGTCACCATTGGGGCTTCAGGCATCGAAGCTGGAAGCCTCGATTCGGGTCATGGCAGAAAATCCCTAAACCCTAAACCCTATACACCCCTATAAACCCTATAAACCCTATAAACCCTAAACCCTAAACCCTATAAATCCTAAACCCTAAACCCTAAACCCTAAAGGATTCAGGCCTTAAGGCTGTTGGGCCTTAAGGCCTGAACTTGACGTCATGCCTCACCGCCTAGGGCGGACACTAAGCATCCCACGTGTAATCAGCGTGGGTTTTTCGGACAGAAGACGCCAAAGCACACCCTAAACCCTAAAGGCCTTAAACCCTATAAAAGCTAAACTAAATGGCTGAGGCTTCCTTCCGGCCGAACGGCATCCAAAGGTGGTGCAACACTGTGCAACCCAAGTCAGCGTCAGCTCGTATATGGCACCAGCATATGGGCCCGGTACAGCCATACGAGGGACCCCGAACACGGCTTACTGGCAAAGCTTGCGGTGAGCCCTGATGCTACGCGCAGGTTGCTGGAGGCTGCATGAAATACTTGGAGGTTCATGGGTAGTTACAAGTGGAGTTATAAGTCCCCTAATATGGGTTGTAACTATACAGTTACCCCCCTAAACCCTAAACCCTAAACCCTAAACCCTAAACCCTAAACCCTAAACCCTAAACCCTAAACCCTAAACCCTACTTACTTATAACCCCACTTATAACTACCCATGGGCCTCCGAGTACTTCAGAACAGACTGGAGAGCACTTCAGAGCCTCGGTACAGGGTTTAGGGTTTAGGGTTTAGGGTTTAGGGTTTAGAGGCAGCAACCTGTACGGGAATACACGGGCCACGGGCCAGCGACCTCATTCATGGGAAGGGGATGTTACACAACATCTTTCACAAGGAACCGTCAGAAAGCATGCCACTGCTAAGTAATTATTCAGGTCCCTCTTCTAGTGGCCCTTATAGTTGCTTCTTTTGTTCTATAATCTGTTCTAGTATATCGCCCTACAACTGCCTACAACCCTTAAGCCAAAGCCCCATAAGGTTGAAACCCTGAAGCCGAAGCCCTAAACCTAAAACTCTTGACCTCAAACCCTAAACCCTTAAACCCCTAAAACCCCAAACCCGAAACCCCTAAAGCCCTGAAAACCCAAAGCCTAAACCCTAAACCCTTAAACCCCTAAAACCCCAAACCCTAAACCCCTAAAACCCTAAATCCTAAAACCCCAAACCCTAAAACCCCTAAAGCCCTGAAAACCCAAAGCCTAAACCTGGTGAGGATTGGAGTCTCAATCGCCGCCGCGACGCTGGCCGCGCGCACCCATGGCTAGGACCTGCCCGCAAGAAAACCCTCAAAAGGGGTTTACCTATAGTCTCCATTGTAGTTCCTTTTTGGGGATACCTTATAAAATCCGTAATATATATTTGGTTAAACCAAAAAAAGGAACTACAATGGAGACTATAGGTAGGGTTTAGGGATTTAGGAATTTAGGGTTTAGTGGTGTAGGGGTCCAGGGTTCAGGGTTTAGGGGTTTAGGGTTTAGGTGTAGAGTTCTTAAACCCGTAAACTAAACTCAACACCTGAAAAACTAAGGGCTTTTGATTAAAACCTAAACCCAAAACCCTAAACTCTGAGGGCTCTTAATTGAAACAGGGTTCTCAAAAAAACCTAAGCATCGAAAACCCTAAACCCTGAGGGTACCTACCCTAAACCCTAAACCCTAAACCCTAAACCCTAAACCCTAAACCCTAAACCGTACCTAGGCTTCTAAAACCCTAAACCCCCACACTATCGAACCCCTGAGCCCTCCGAGGTCTAGGGCTCCAAGGGTTCCTGCAAGGATTCCGATGGAAGAGGCTTAGGGCTTAATAGGGGGTTTAGGGTTTAGGGTTTAGGGTTTAGGGTTTAGGGTTTACGTATGGTTTAGGGTCTAAGGTTTAGGGTTTAGGGCTTAATAGTGTCTAGGGTTTAGGTCGGGTCTAGGGTTTAGGGTTTAGGGGGGGCCCTTGCAGATATGGACCCTCTCAATAAGGCCCCTCTAAAGAGAGCCACAAGTAGGTTTGAGAAGGGTGCCCTTTAAGGGGTCTCCCTAATGCTTCCTAGGAGATGAAGAGCAACAATAAGCTTTGTTGTAAGAACTACTCAACAGAAAAGTACGCTGTGGGGCCCTGCATCTTGCTATAAATGGTTTTCCCCCACTTAGTGAGATATTATAAGGGCTATTCTCGGGCTTACTCCTGGGGTTCAGGCGAGTTGCAAGTTTCGGATGGAAGCAGTCTCCTCGTTTCGCAGTGTGAGCACTCTTATGAAACGCCGGGTTCAGGGTCAAAGGGCTTGACGGCTATGGGCTATGGGCCAGCACACCAGGCACCGGTCTGCAAAACGAGAAGATCCCTGAACCCGAATCTTACACCCGACGTCAGGACCCCCCGATCCCTTTGTGCGATTTCGGTACCTTGAGTTCTTAAAACCCTGAGCCAAAGATCCTAAACTCTGTACTCTCTTAGGGTACCTTACTTGGAGGTTCATGGGTAGTTATAAGTGGGGTTATAAGTAGGGCAACCATACTTATAACCCATATTAGGGGACTTATAACTCCACTTATAACTACCCATGAACCCTAAACCCTAAACCCTAAACCCTATAGAACCCCTTAAAGGGACCCTTAAAAGAACCCAAGTAGGTCGATGGAACTCAGGGTGTCGAGCTTTAACCTTAGGGTCCGGGGAATCGGTCTGAGAGCCACGGTTTAGAGTTTAGGGTTTAGGGCTTAGGGTTTAGGGTTTAGGGTTTAGGGTGCCCAAACTGGTTGGCTTTACGGTTTCGGGTTATTAGACATTAGACTAATACCCCGAAGCGATG
This sequence comes from Symbiodinium sp. CCMP2456, assembly GCA_905221635.1. Lineage (NCBI taxonomy): Eukaryota > Dinophyceae > Suessiales > Symbiodiniaceae > Symbiodinium > Symbiodinium sp. CCMP2456. The sequence goes on from CAJNDV010034081.1 coordinate 24,296, forward strand.
TAACAGGTGTGTTTCTGTTTTCGCGGCCGCGTTGTTGAGAGGAGGCTGGCAGAAGGTAGGGCCTACAGCGACAAGTAGAGTTCATTGTTGCGCCATGCAGACGAGTTCTTGGGTCACATAGGATGTGCATGATTTACATGCACGACTGGCTTTCGTGAGGTTCAGGCCATCGCAGGTAGCTTCTTAAGCACATGTCACGGCTGGAACCTTAGTTGAAATGTGCCAAACCCGGATGCCGCTAGAACCAGAAGAATCCAACCAACCATCATCGGTATCGGTCCCGGCCTGTCCAACAAAGCCTGGCAATGGGAGGGTCGTTTCCGCTTTAGGCATTTCTCTCTAAACAAGTCGTTCTTCTATGGTGCACAGGCAGAGATCCCAACAGACCAGAAACCGAGCGAGTGCTGTAGCAAAGGTGGGTTTCTCACAGTGGCGCCGAACATGGTCAAACTACCATGAGCTTTGTCGCTTCAGGAAAAACGCATCGACAAATCCTGATTGCAAAGCCCTATTCTTAGCCTTCCCTAGGGCTCCAGTTCCCTAAATAGTAGGTTACTGGGGTACATAATATATGGTTACTAACCTACTATTTAGGTAACTGGAGCCCTAGGGCTTGGTATCCCGAAGCTGCTTGCACGAACGAAAATCCAGCTTCAACGGGCTGCGGGTATTAAGTATCAGAATTCGGGGAACCTTGGATTTGTAACAACGTTGAAGCTTCTACATGGTCATAGTACATATTGTGATGAAGCTGAAACTCCACGAACACAACATCAGCTTTGCAACGGTCTTGGTTTCAACCTTGTGGTTATGCTTTTGATGACGCTTCTACGATTGCTGCAAAGGCCGCTGCTAATGACTGGGCTAAAACTGCTATTATGGTTGCCCTCACTTATTGTCGAAGGCGACCAATGCAGCGTACCCATGCCATCCCATACCAGTTTTAATTCCTCAAGAGGCTGACAGCGATTGTGCCAAGGACACTGATATACCGGAAAGAACGCACCCTCAAACAAATCAGGAAACTCCAAGCAAGTATCTTCGCTCGCCATCAACCGATACACGTATTGACAAAGTAACGAGGTTGAGAACCAATGCGTCTTCATCTTTCTTACCCTCAGCTCAATTATATTGCTAATGTTTCTTGTCCCCTCCACCCTGCTCAGCTTCCTCCTCCCATTTCTGCCTGTCGATATCAGATGATACAAAATTCACGGCACGACATGCCTTCGACGCATGGCTGCCACCATTACAACTCAGTTGCATCTCACAAAACCACAGTGTTAAACTCTTTGGAGCATAACGGTCCGCTTACCTTCACCAGGGCCAAAATGGTACAGTTATCCTGGCTCTTCGGGTTTCTGATCTTGTATGCTGTCTACTTCGTCGTCTAACGCAACCGCTGTTATTGCGGCAATGGTTGACGGGATCATGCCACTATCCCTGTCTGCAGACCCCCAACACTCAGGTTGCGGCCATCAAGTCGTAGGCCTGCTCGAACCTGTTCACATCGATCCATTCCATGCAAATTGAAGGACAACCTAATTCATCATATCCATTTGCAACTTTGCAGTGTCACATGACACGGATCGGGATGCCCTGCAACCATTTAACCAACAGCATCCTCGTCTTGAAAGCCATTGTTTTAAAATTAACCACCTGCAACCAGCAACATGACAACCACGTTGATCACGCGTATCGTAGCAATCGAAGCTGTTAAGTTTGAAGGCATATGCCGTGAAATATGTAGACATCGTCACGCACTCAATGTTCAAGCGTAGTTTGCAGATTCTTTCACATCAGTGAGTCGGGACAGGAACCACACGTTTAGTCTGTTTTACGCCACTCAATCGGGCTGCGGTATGCAACAATTATGCAAACGTCACAGGCAACTTCAAGACACAAAACCGTAACCTCGTCAAGCGGACTATGACCATAGGTGCACGCACGTAATGAAACGCGGAAAAATAGACTAAGTCTTTCCTCCCGTTGTGAATAAAAACCCACGTAGATAAAACAACTATACGAAACACTTGACACAATGTCACTATGTTAAACATGGACGTATTCAGTTTTTACCATTGACATGTAATTAGCAGCTACTGGTACGGTTTGATACGTCATTGCGTATCCGGCCGTACACGACAACCATCCGGCACTTTCTGTTCTAGTTTCCTGCTTTCTTCTGCCAGGAAATATCCGAGCTGTCGTATACAAAGTCAACGGTCGCAAGGCTGTGTCGATTGAGTTTGGAATGAAGCGGTAGACTCGCCGAGTGCGTTGCGGGGCTGGGATGTGTGCTTGACAACGGCAAAAACCCGACCGAGCAAATCGGTATCAGCTCGATCTTCCATTCCGAATGCTACAAAATCACGAGTGCAGCGTTCAGGCCATATTCGTCTGTACAACCCGCATTCGCTGCGGCATTTGTCGGCACAACTTGCCCGAGTTCCAGGTCCAAGGGCTTGAAGATTTGGGATACTGTACGTTCATTGGACATTGGACAAGCTCAGACATAATGTTAGCTTCTTATTAACAAATCCCCCGTCGATTGTTTTATGCCCAGACAATGGGGATTGACCATTAAGGGCGGGGTCCCAGTACTACGACGCTCGCTGACTCCTTCGGCGAATCTGGGAGGGCTGACAAAAGGGCCTCACGTGTTCTTTTAGAGACCAGGGGGGTTTATTAAAGTGGGGCTAATATTAACTTATCTGGTTTCGGTCGGCCATCAGCTCTCATATGGCATATGAGACTACTATCGCGGTTGTTTTGGTCAGATTGCTCGGCTTCCAGGTACCACCGTGCGCCGAGGTACAGGGCGGGGACTGAAGATGTGTCTGAAGATTAACTGAATTTGCTTCCTACACGTTCCATTCAACGGGACCTTGTTTTCTTCATCTTCGTGTGCGCGTGTGTACGGATCGCAACATACGTGCAGTGATCGTTCTGTCGTATTTCCACCCCGTGTCATCGTCATAAACACCAGGAGTGTTTAAACCACATCTCTCCTGAATTCCAAGTCCCCCGGTGACACTGCAGACGTGTTCAGACAGTCAAGTCTCCGGGTGTTACGGCATGAGGTTGACAGGACTCCCAAACGCACGGTCAGAGTGAGTATGCCAGACGACCATGCAATCCTTGCTTCAGTACACCTGCAACTTTGGGCTGAGGACATTTCAGCTGCAAGGACGCGTGAGACCACAAAGCCGCGACGTCCATTTGTTTGTGGTGGGAGAATGTTAAGTCTGGTTGGTCCAACTGCAATGACTGCACATTCAACCTCTACCCTAAGCCCTAAACCGTAGACCGTAACCCCTTGCCTGTCTCTTGCCTGTCCACGTGCTGTTCAGATGCCAATGAAATAAGCTGCTAATAAGCTCTCGTTGTTTGGGGTTGACGGGTTTGGGTTGGATGTAATCACGGCAGCATCAAGTAGTAAAACTACTTTACCACAACATCGCCAGTCTCTACGCGAAGTGAAATCCTTGAACTCTAATTAGTTACACAAGTTAACGGATAAACCTGTAACGATCGCAAGCACCAGATACTGCATGATTGCTTGGCACTTCGAGGGCTATAATATCATCTCCGCACAGCTAGCATCAGCGTCAGCATCCGCATGTGCATAAAGATCATGGCCAAGATTGATAAGAATCATCATGGTCAGACCATTGCCAGCACCATGGACGTCACTAACATGGTTGTCACCACAAACATGACTGCCACCGTCACCGTCATCATAATCATCAACAGCGCATGAGATTTTCATAAATCTGAATGGTCATAGCACCCTGCAGAGACACTGCCAACCATGAAACACCCAGATCGCAACTGGCAAGCCGAAGCTATATAACTAAGTCCCAGAACACCGAACTTCGATGCCTCTGGCAATAAAAGCTTTTCAAGTAAGCCGACATGCCGGATGCTTGAACCATAGAGTCCACATCTTGGCCTCGAGTTTAAGACATAAACACGAAAACCCCCTCGCCTCAACCGGAAGCGCCTGCGCACCCCACAGCGCCACAGCTGTAGCAAGGCCCAAAGGCAAAGCCGGATGAAGGGCCGCCACGACTGCGTTGAGAGCTGTTTTTGTTTGGACAATACTTTTTGATATTCATGAACTGATTTCCTCAGACGCTGTGTTTCTCAGTTTTGGGTACTAGGTTCTTGCTGCTTCAAAGCCGCGCTTTCCCCCAACACTGTGCGACGTGATAGAAACTCTTGTGGAAGGGGCCTTAAACCCGTGGAAAGGCTGGGGCTCCAGTTACCTAAATAATGGGTTACTGGGTTTAGGGTTTAAGGTTTAGGTTTACCTCAATAATGGGGTTACTGGGTTGCATGTCGTATGGTGAATAAGCTACTATTTAAGTAACTGGAACCCTAGGAAAAGGCTGCTCACATACCCCTTGAGCTGTCCCATATTCCCAAGCTATTCGACATTCGCAACATCTCGCCCGTCCGATTGGGTGAGCCCCAGTCCTGATTTTTTATCCGACCAATCCCGATCAAGCGCTGACACCGTAGTCTGTATGTTATGGGGTTTTAGCTAAGAGTCTTTTGGAGGCTGCTTTTCGCGTGGGCTTGTAGGATAGGGTTATGTGGTTTCCGAAGGATAATAGCAGGTTTGGGTTCCAATTAGGCCCGGGTGGTGCAGGATTGTAGGGAAAATCTAGGGTTTGAGGCTCTAGGGCCTCCAGGCTTGAAGCTTTGGGACTCGGCCCGGTTGCATTGTTTTGTACCTTGATTTGGCGCCGTAGACGCGGAGCATTCAGGGTTCTCAGAGTTTCCGGATTAGGGGTTTCGGGTTTAGTCAAGGTTGAGGCATAAGAACCCCTTTCCAGTACTGTTCCGTGCCTGCTGAGTGTCCAGAGTTGCGGTCCGACGCCAGAGGAGTAAACATGAAGTAATCCTCTTTGTACTGGTATCCCAAACATAGAACACAAACAACACACCCTAAACCCTACATTCGTCAATTGCCTTAGGAGCTTTGTGGACGGGACACCTCAAATGTAGAGCCTGCCGCATACCAGCCCCGTTGTGGCGACGACTCTTTTAGAGGATTTTCTGGTTAACTTTCAGCTCCGCGACATGTTGCAGTAGTTTGCATGTCAACCGGTGAGGCTTCTCTGCAGTCTTTTTTGCGCTTCTCTGCAGTCGGTTGCGGGTCCCTCTCTCTTGTGCGGGAGGAGCTGGTTCAAAATCGAAAGGGTGTTGAGGGCAGACGCGACGGCAACAGGCCCTTGCAGTTCACTTTCTTGTTAGCCAAGCTTATCGGCTTTGGGGCCAGGATTTTATGGCTAGGATCCCGGGACTTTTTAGGGTTCGGGGTTTAGGTTTTAGGATTCAGATTCTGGAGACTGTGTGCAGACTTCGACGTTGGAGGTGTAGGGCTGCCGTGGAAATCTTATAAACCCCGTATCAACTAAAGAGCTAAAACTTTATAGCAACCTTGTAGATGCCTTCTACAACCCTTATCGAACCCTGAGAAAAAAAACTTCATAGAAACCTTATCGAAGCCTTACAGAAAATTTTGCAATATCTTGCAGAACCCTGGCTGAACCCTTCAAGAGGCCTGAGGCACTAAGCCCTAGATCCCTAAACCCTAAACCCTAAGCCCTAGATCCCTAAACCCTGTAAAGATCCCCTTACAAAACCGCCCAGCTTTCGGATCTGGCAGACCAGTCTACGGTTTCAGGGCTTGAGGTTAGTTAGTATAATGTTCAAGACTTGGGGTTTAGGGTTTAGGGATGTTCAGCTGTAGGGCTAGTATAAGGGTTGGGGTTTAGGTCTGAGGGATGTACAGGTTTTGGGCTAGTCCAAGGGTTAGGCTTAGGGTCAGTATAAGGGTCAAGGTTTGCGGTTCGGGGTTTGGGGTGAGTATCAGGGTTACCTACAAGCGATACTGAGGGTACTATAGGGCCCTAAACCCTAAACCCTAAACCCTAAACCCTAAATGCTAAACCGTGGGTCTAGGGTTCGGGTTTTGGGTCAGCTTCAGGGTTGCCAAGAGGCTGACAAGAAGGGTAGTATCGGGTTCACGCTCGAGGATTCTGGGTAGCAGTACTAGGGAGACCCCTTAAAGGGGACCCTTCTGGATCTCTTAAAGGGGACATTATTGAGAGGGTCTGTCTCCTTCCCTTCATGCTAACTCCCAGTTTCAGGGGGTGGGGTTCAGGGCTTTAGGGCTTGAGAATTAGGGTTCACGGTTTAGGGTTTAGGGGTTTAGGCTTCAGGGTTTAGGGGTTTAGGGTGTAAGTTCACGATTTAAGGCTCAGGGCTTCAGGGTTTGCAGTCACGCGGTCCTTGATAGGGGCCGAGGTGGATAATTCGAGGAGGCTCTTGCGGGGGCTTTAATTTCATAATACTCTGCTCATATAGTAATCAACCCTGAACCCCGAACCCTAAACCCTAAACCCCTATAAACCCCTATAAACCCTAACACCCTAAACCCTAAACCCCTATAAACCAGTATAAACCCTAAACCCCAAATCCTCAACCCAAAACCAAAACCCTAAACCCTAAACCCTAAAAACCTAAGCCCTATGTCCCAAAACAAACCCAAGTAACTCAGCGCCTGCAGAGCCCAGGCTTCCGTAACCCGAACTTCTCCACCTCTGGGAGCCCCATGGAAACCGGGGAAGTTCCTAAGAAGCTGATCCCCGAAGCCTTAAACGGTTTAGGGTTTAGGGGTGGGGTTTAGGGGTTTAAGGGTTCTAAGGTTTGAAAGGTCTATATAGGGGTTTAGGGGTTTTAAGGTTTGAAAGGTTTAGGGGTTTAGGGTTTGGAGTTTAGGGCGAAACACTATGACCCTAAACCCGAAACCCGAAGACGCTAAACCCTACCAACCTTAACCCTAGAGGTCCGCCAGGAAATGGCTAAGAAACAGGCCTTTATCAGAAGAGGGCTTATGGGGAGTTTCAATATACTATACTTGTAACAACGAAAGATGAGTAGCTATTACCCTAACGACTACCCAACTATGATACTGCCTGCAGTAAAAATCCTACAATACAACAACCCTAAACCCTAAACCCTAAACCCAAAGCCCTAAACCCTCAAGTCCCTAGCCCCCAGAAGGCTGAACCCTAAACCCTAAACCCTAAGCCCCTAAATCCTAAACCCTACTTGAAGGTTCATGGGTAGTTATAAGTGGGGTTATAAGTAGGGTAGCTATAGTTATAACCCACATTAGGGGACTTATAGCTCCACTTAT
>CAJNDV010034083.1:4565-31666 GCA_905221635.1 Symbiodinium sp. CCMP2456
TAGAGTGCGACGAACTTTCGGACCGGCGCAGTATTCCTTAATTAAGCGGTATTGGGATCTCGGCGAGCCCAAATCCTTGACCCCTTGCTCGTAGGCGAGCATCACCCTGCGCATTGGAACGACGCACCTCCAACCCGACGTGGGTCTCGCCACTGCACTTGACACCTGGCTGAATATAGCTCTTTGAACGATGAGCAGTAATGTTCCTGTAGTCCCTACGACAAACCCCATTCTAATCAAAGAGATCCCTGTATTACGTCGTTGCCACTGCTGAAAGGGTAGAGGCGCGAACAACTCGGAACACAGCTGATGGACGAGATCTTGCCCTGCAAGATCTGTAGTTTTGGCTGAATTCTGTCCAACAGCACCGTTGCACAAGAAGGGCCTTGATGGTTAGTTCCCAGAGTCTTCAAGCCCCTCAATTAAGCCACTATAACTTGAACTCTATGGGAATGCTTAATATTTTTTACATGGCATACCCGTGTTTTGGTGTTCCTATAAGCTCTGGACACCTGCAAAATTGAACCCCGAAACATTGGACCAAATTTCGTTTCGAGGACATGATGCTAGGTCGAGGCGGGGCGATACCAGTGGTCGGTCTCGTGGGTGCCCGCGCATCCTCTGTTAGCGGCCCTATTGCGACCTTGGCTGCGGTGCAGAAGGTGCCACAAATCTCCATGGCCTCTACCAGCCCAAGTCTCTCAAACAAAGAGGCCTATCCGTTCTTCTTGCGCACTGTGCCGCCGGACAGCCTTCTGGCGCTGGCACTGTGGCAGTGGATCTTGAAATTTGATGTCCCTCTGGCCGCCTGCTTATATTCCTCAGAGAGCCACTCAGCACGCGATTACGTAACCTTCAACAGTGTTGGGGTAATATAACTCGGTACAATACAACCCTTCAAGGTACGTACCCTTCAGCTCCCTGCGGAAGCCGGACAACCAAAACCCTAAACCCTAAACCGTAAATCCTAAACCCTAAATAAACCCTAAGCCGGACAACCAAGGCTATGGGCAAGGCCTCTTCAATGAGATCTTAGACCTGGCGAGAGAGGACCAAGAGCCTGATCGCCTGCAGGGTCGGGCAATACGGTTCATGCCTCAAGAGTTTCTTAGTTCTCCAATACCCAACCTTTAAACTTTTTGGGTTCTTATAATTTAGTAGTAGTCTGAAAGTTTAACCTTTTATTTCCCTGGCTTATTGGCGAAGTAAGGTTTAGCAAGGAAGAGGCTGCTGGGCTCCTGTTAGAGAAGAGCTGTCAGTATACGCACAGCACTGTGTCGATTATATGTCGCGGCTAAATATCGTTTAACTTGGGATCCTGAATCCAGAACTTTTGCTAATTTTATGATAATAAACAGGGATTTAAGTTGCGTTCCATACTTAACAAAGCTGAAGCAAACTTTATAATAACAGCCAAGGATTTAAGTTGGGTTCCAGAATTGACCTAAACCCTAAACCCTAAACCCTAAAAGAACCCAGGCCATGCAATCTCTGATGGCAGTCCGTCAGATCGGCTCGAAGTTCTTGGTCTTGGCCATGCAGAGCAGGATGATCGTTGCTTGGATGTTATATAGGGGCTTTAATAATTAGAAGAGGGTTTCATAGGGTTCCTTTGAAGGGTTCCTTAAAAGGGTTCTATAAGGGCTACTATAAGGGTTTAGGGTGTAGGGGCCTTAATAATTTTAACAGGGGTTTGGGGTAGATTAAACTATAATTATACTAAGGAGCCCTGCAAAACCCTCTTCTAGTTATTAAGGCCCCTACAGTTCTTGACGATGTTTAGGGTTTACGGGAGAAGGCTCGCAAACTTCCCGAAGTGTATATATATATATATATAACAACTAGGGTTTAGGGTTATCAAGCAAGAAGAGTCGAAAACCTGGGAAGTGCAAATATACAACGTGGTGTGGTTGAAGCTTCGGTGACTTACAACGTATGTCCGTATAAAATGTAACCTCAGCCTTAGGTTTAGCTATTCTCCAGATAGTCTTGAAGAAGGTGTATGAAATTTGACCCCATTGTCTAGGGCTTGGGACTTTATCCAAAGACTTATTGAAGTCTAACCTTAAGGAAGAGTCGCTCAGATTCAGCAGTTTTTGCGAAGGACGTTCTTGAAAAGTGTTAAAAAGAGGAGATAGAGCTTACTCCCTAAACCCAAAACCCTTCGTCCTGGAGCATGGGCTTGTGTCCGAGTTCTTCTCTTCACAATGAAGTACATAGTTCAAAAGCTTTGCAAGATATTAGGGCTTAGGGTGTTCTCGAAACTGGTTTTGGAAGATTTGAGACGTAGCTTGAAAAGCAGGACGCACAGGCTCTGCCTATTTCTTGAAACTGGCTTCAAGACTGCCTAGTCCTTCCAATGATGTAGAAGTTGTTACCTCCAGAGCACCCGAAACTCCTAAACTACCTCCCAAGCCTTACGCAGACTAAGCTCAGAGAAGGTTGATTAAACCCTAAACCCCAAGCCGTAAGAAAAGGTTGACATTGGGCCTCTCCTTCAACAGGAAGGCATGTTGAGCCCGGCTTGGCAAATTATCTGCTCCGACACGTGTGCCTTTGCCGACGTTTAGGACTCCTAGGGTGTGGGGATGTAGTCAGTATCGAAGCTTCGAGCATGATAAAGGTTATTGTTGATCTTCCTTCCTGTAGACTGTAATGTATCACCCAAATCCTTTCATCCAGGCTTTAAGGCATACGATTTGGGGTGCCTGAGGAGTCGCTCAGGCTGTTGCACCCCTGAGAATCCAAAAAGGGTAGTTCTCTAAATGAATTTATCAGGGTGCCGTACTATTTGGGGGGACCTACAATAGGACCCTAACTTAGAGGACTCCCCTTTTTGGGGGTTTGAATGTAGAGTTCAAGGACAAGCTTGGGTCTAGTGCAGAGGCCTAAACAATAGCGACCGGAAGAACTCTAGACCCTTATGGTAGCCCTTCAAAGGAACCCCTAACAGGAACCTTATTCCAATTTGGGAACCCTAAACCCTAAACCTACCTACCATCATTCCTGACAATTCCGCAGGCTTCCTTTTTTCCAAGATTTACCCCAAGGCCCTGTTCTCTCTATATCGGGGCTACCCTAAACCCTACAGAAGGGGACGCCGTGGACGCTTTACGGGTGGGCGCTTGTTTGTTCCTTACGGTTGTGCTCCCAGGAGGGCCCCTTTAAAAACCAGAATAATAGTAGTAATAATCGTGATAATAATAATAAGAAGAAGAATAATAGTAAGAAGACTAGTAATAATAATAAGAAGAAGAACAATAAGAATCATAACAATAAGGGCGCGCAGGCCTTGGCGCTAAAGTGTAAAGGAGCACCGCGTCGAGAACTCACAACAGCCCTGAAGCCGAACCTTTGCTTTTCTTTGTGGAGTATTTCGGGGGCTTCAATAATTACCAATACTACGGTTCATGATATAAATCCTGAACTACCCATAATAAGGAATATACCATAATTCCTATAGTTTGGGCCCTATAAGGCAGGATTTATATCATCAACAGTATTTTGAGGGTTCCTTATAATAATTACAGTATATTGGACCCCAAAACCCTGTTCTAATGATTAAGGCCCCTACATTGAGCAACCGAGTAACCCTTTGGTATACGATAGTCCCTAGGAAGCTGGACAAGTCAGGTTTAGTATTGTGGAAAACGACCAAGATGAAAGGACACCCCCTCCTGTTCTCCTGGGTTGTCGTGTTTGGGGTTATACTTGGAGGCCCAGTGGACTTAGTAAGTAGGTTATAAGTAGAGTTATAAGTACCCTAAATGGAGTTACCCTACTTATAACCTTACTTACAACCGACTTACTAAGTCCCCTGGGCCTCTAAGTAAGGTTGAGGGACGGCGAGATTAAGGCACCTCCCCGAGCGTCATCGCCATGCTGCCCCCGGGCGCCATGACGTTTGCGACGGCTGGAAGGGGGTCCAACTTCGAGCACTTCAGGCAGGTGAAGGGGCTGTGCTGAGTAAACCCTAAACTCAGAGCCCTACACGGCGTTACGGTTGAGGGTAGGTGGCATTTAAATCCCTCGGACGCCGTCATCGGATTCTACTACAGCCAGGCATTTGATCTGTACTTGGGTAGGGCTCCTGTCACTTAGCCTACCGAGCCTTCAGCTGGGTGTCTAGTTCCGGCAAATTTCCTGATAATATAAGGGCCCATTATGCTATATGGAAATCCTTGCTGGGACAACGGCCGCTCACAAAAGCTGCTGGGGTGGCACAACACAACGCATAACCACCTCTTCCGTTCTCTTGTTCATACAGTAGTGCGACACATGGTTTTGACGTTCGTGAAACACCACCCGATCTCAGCTCAAGCCGTTCTCCCTGCAATCGTGTAATAGAAGCCTAAATCATTACCTATACTATTTTGGAGGTTCCTTATTATGACTATAGTATAATATACCCCAAAACCCTACTCTAATTATTAAGGCCCCTGCATTATCTTAAGATTTACGGCATACGGCCTGCACGCCCTAAGTCCTCAGACTCAGTGCAGGACGCTTTGGTCCAGACTGACTCCAGACGACATCGTTGGAAACTCCGCCGAGATTCGGAATGCCACAACGTTTAGGAGTACTTTTAGGCCCCTGGTAGGTCCCTGGAAAATCAGTGAAACCCCAAACCCTAAACCCTGAACCCTAAACCCTAAACCCTAAACGCTGTTTTCGTTGTTGTCCCAATCTGGTCATCAATTTCCAAGGAGATGAGGCCCGAGAGAGGTTTGGTCTCAATGCCATGCGCGAGCCGCTCGAGGATGCTGCTGTTGCGAGCCTCGGGAGAATAAGGTTGGGTCTCATAAGGGTTCTTCAGTGGGTTTGCGATTTCACTGGGGCTTAGCGCTCAGGGTACAGGGGCGTGGGTTTGGCTTTATGGTTTGCAGGGTTTGGGTGTAGGGATTGCGTTTGGGACCTATGGTGTACTTGGGTGCTCTGTTGCCTGCGCCATTCTAGCTAGTAAGGTGGATTCTGATGGGTTTTTGGGAGGGAGCTTTGTCGGCTATGTGGGCGACTAGGTCAACCCTAAGCCCCTAAAGCCTGAACTTACTAAGCCTTAGTTCTCCAATACCCAACCTTTAAACTTTTTGGGTTCTTATAATTCAGTAGTAGTCTGAAAGTTTAACCTTTTATTTCCCTGGCTTATTGGGGAAGTATGAAGTCAGAAGAGCCTCCTGGCAGCTGAAGTGATCATCCAGGGGTCGGAAAGGTTTCAATTGAAATCCTCTTATAGCTCGTCATATTACTATGAGGCGTAGTTGAACTGACATGAGTATCCCCTTTGAATTCCCTGCTAGTCTTATGTGTACTGTATAAATAAAAGCACCCCAGAACCTTATATTAATCATCAGAGTCATTACCTAAATTGATCGGCTTCCGGGATCTTCGGGGTGTATTGAGTTCCTGTTTCTTAACGGTTTGCTACCCGGAGCTCTTTCTGGGGATGCGGAGCATATGTAGCCCGAAGCATCATTACCAGGTCAACCTCCTTTTGATCCGTGAGCTCAGCAACTAAAGGTGCCTGCAGCGTCTTACATGTTTGGTTCTACAGGCTCCTTATACGGTGTAGGGTGCCCTGTAGGGTGTCACTACAGTCATAACGCGACATTCTCTGGGTTGTATGGGCTCAATAAATGTCAACCCTAAACCCAAAACCCTAAACCCTAAACCCTAAACCCTAAACCCTAAACCGAACTGAGCTATCCCGGCCACTAACCTTTCAGCTCTCAGGGCTGCTAAACGCTATTCATCCCTTTCTATTTAGAAAGGCCCCTCTACTACGCGACCCTGAATCCCAAACTCTAAACAAACTCAGGGATATGTTAGCCGCCGGTGCCTCCTCCGCGACCATCTACGCACCATTGGCCTTCGATGCTTTCTATGCCTTTGCAGCCACCCGGCCCACAACAGCTGCAGGTGTCCCATGTCAACCCTCAAACCCTCAGCATCGAAGCTCTTTAATCGCAGCTACAGACTTCCAATCCAAAAAAACCGGGAACTCGAAAACCTTGAGTCCTGCACACCTTGAACCCTAAACCAGTACATCCTACATACCCTGAAGCCTCACTTAGAGCTTCATAAATGAGTCCCGTTAAGGAACCCTTTGTAAGCCTTTTAATACAGGGGGTTTGGGGGCTCATTATACTATAACTATCAAACGGAACCCCCCTACACCCTAAACCCTTATAGTAGCCCTTATAGAACTCCTCTAAGGAGCCCCATCAAGGAACCCTAAAAGGAACCCTATGAGTTCCGTAGGAACCTACATTGAGCCTTTTAGGTGGCTATCAACCCTAAACCCCTTTTGAGGACCCCCTTTAAAGGAACCCGACAAGGAACCCTATTCTAACTGTTAAGGCCCCTATATTAGGTGGCTATTCCTTATAGAACCCTTATAGTAGCCCATATAGAATTCAAAAGCCCCATAAAACCCTAAACCCTTAATCCAGTTCCGTTAAGAAACCCTTTGTAAGCCTTTTAGGTGGCTATCAAGCCCTAAACCCTAAAACCCGTTGAGGAACCCTTTGTAAGCCTTTTAGGTGGCTATCAAACCCTAAACCCTAAAATCCTAAACCTCCCGTTGAGGAACCATTTCTAAGCCTGTTGGGTGGCTATCAAACCCTAAACCCTAAACCCTAAAACCCTAAACCTCCCGTTGAGGAACCCTTCGTAAGCCTTTTAGGTGGCTATCAAGGTTGAGGGCTTAATGATACTATAATTATCAAAAGGAACCCCCAAAACCTCATTCTAATTATTAAGGCCCCTACATTCAGCCTTTCAGGTGGCTACCAACCGGCTCCTCGTCTCTGGCTTAGCAGCGGCGGATGTCCGGGGTGACGTACTTCTGGCGGAGCTTCGCCAGACGAGCTTCACAGGTGCAAATCTAAGGGTTTAGGGTTCAGTTAGGGTTTAGGAAATTAGGGGTTTAGGGTTTAGGGTATAAAGTTCAGTTAGGGTTCAGGAGTTTAGAGTTTAGGGTTTAGGGTTTGGCTTGGGGCTTCGGGGGCTAAAGGCCCTACACCCTAAACCTTTGGAGGTTTGAGCCATAAAGCGTAAACCCTAAGCCCTACATGGGGCTTCAGGGGTGTAAGGCGCTACACCCTAAACTCTTAAGCCTTTAGGGTGTATGGGGTTAGGCTTCCCACCCCAAAGGTGCGCCTAGGGCTTTATGGGTTCAGGGTTCTGGTTCATTGGTTTCAGGGATGGGGTGCCATGCGGGTTCGACCATGCATTTCTAGGGGCGTACAAAGCTGTAGGTTCTGTGAATGTAGGGTTCAGGTTTTTGGGTTCAGGGGTTAGCGTTTTGGACTAGGGGTGTTTTGTCATATAGTTCTATGTACGATTAGTCTTCTATTTAGTAGCCTGCTTATACCATCCATGACCGGTCAAGCCGGGAGGAGTGGAGTGGCAGTGGTGTTTTTGTCCCTAGATCCCTTTCCGTTCTGCTGATTTGGGTTTACTTGGCATTCTTGGCATGGTGGTGCTTGGTCGCTTGTTTTCGCCAACACATCTAGTAACAGCTGATGACCACTTCCTCACCATGACGATCATCATCACAGGGCGGCAGCAACAAGTGGCCGCAACAATACCACCAGTGCATCAATAGCGGCAGTAGCGGCCGCATGCCTCTACGGCTAGAAGTATGGGCCCCTAATATGGGCCCTTAGGGGGTTCTAGGGTCCCTTAAGGGTACAACAAGAGGATGCCAGGCTTAAGGGCCCATACTAGGGGCCCATGGTTTCAACAATAGAATGCCCCAAAGTCTTGGAACCCCAAGAAGGCACCCTGGCAGACTTCTCTGACGCGAGGGCTATTTGGGCTTCCACGGTCTAGTTAAATCCTAACTTGGTACACCCTAAACCCCTGAACCCGAATCCTAAACCGTAACCCTGAACCCTAGTCCCGAAACCCTTAACCATAAACCCTAGTGCCTACTAGACCCCTAGTCCCTAGACCCTACTCTAGGGGCATCAACAATTACCAATACTATTTTGGAGGTTCCTTATTATGATTATAGTAGAACATACCCCAAAACCCTATTCTAATTCTTAAGGCCCCTACACAGGCGTCTCGGCTCAGGTTGTAGTTTCTCCTAGGAGTCCAACCTGACCGACGTACCCTAGTGCGGCTGCTTGGCGCAGCCCACGCAGCAAGGAGCTGCCACTCTGGACTTCTGGTCTTCGCTGCCATTTACTTGGCCGACGACCAGTCGATTCGCAGGCTGGTCTGCTGCCTTTATAACTGGTGTTTTTACGTTTCCACTGGGAATATCGCTGCTTTCGGGCCGATATTCTTACGGTGCTATTTGGTGCATTGTGTATGAGGAGAGGCTGGCCGACTCTGGTTGGGCTCCTCGTTTTTCTGGCGCCACTACAGCCGGGATCTGCAGCCGCTGGCCTTCATCACGAAGGGGCGATCTGGAGAGCCGGCTTTCCACCGCAGACAAAGGAAAAGCCGTACACGGGCGAGAACCGCTCTACGGGGCTTTCTGGCAGGGGCGTTCCCCTGGACTGCAAACCTGGAACGGGACCTACGGGTGCTAGAGAAGCACCACTCGCGATCGGTGCTGCCAGCACTGGTCCGAAGGAAACGGACACTGGAGCCGGCGTTCACGATGAGTACTCCGTGGAAATGCCGGTGCGGAAGCACCAACAAGATCACCGCCAGTTTCTGCCCTGCGTGCGGTACGGCATGGCAGGAATCGGCGATGGGACAAGGCGAGGCCTCACCACGTCTACGGACCAGCTCTTCGAGAAGAGGCTGGGAAACTACGTATACTGGGGCTCAACATCCAGATGCTCGGCCCTGGCAGTCAGGTTCGACAAGGTGGAGTTCACCAAGACGACGGCGACAAGGCCAGACGCCCAAAGGATCCGGCCCCGGAAAAGGGAAGCCGAACAAGGGTGGACAGCCGCAACGGGCTCCTGGCAAAGGCGGAGCCTCGGCCGCAGGGGGCGGACAGAGCAACCAGCCGCCCAGTGCACAGCAGCTCTTACAAGGGCTTCCGCAAGTTCCTCAAGCTCCTCCTCCAGCGGTGCCTCAAGTAGGGACCGTACAGGACAGCGCCGACCGGACACAGCCGCCGACAGCCCTACAGGAGTTGGTGAGTGCGCTGGCGGCCCAGAAGGACACGCTCGCGCCAGGAGTGCAAGCTCTACTGGAGACTCACCTGGCTACGCACCACCGCTCCGAGGAGAAAGCCATGCACAAGTTGGTTCAGCAGCAAGGCAGGGCCAAGGTCGAGCTGGCCAATATCCGGCGGGCGCGTGCGCAGTTCGCGCAAGAGTGGCACAGCTATTTGCATGGACTGGGGGAGCTACTTACAACGCAAGTCAAGGCCAAGAACGACAGCATGACAGCCTATGCGGAAGCGGAAAGCAAGTGGGAACAACAGCTCTTTCAGGCTGCCAAAGCCATTCAGCAGGCCTCGGGCTCGGCCATCGAGATCGGTTCGGGCGACGAGGAGGAGGCCATGGAGATACAGGAGCACGAAGTTTCGCAGGCCTCAGAGATGGAAGCGGCCAGGCAGGTGGCTGTCGAAACAGCCACCGCTCAGGAACAGTCCCTGATGCAGATTCTCAAGCAGGCGGCAGATGCCGCCCAGACTCAGGCTCAGGAGTACAGAGAGCGAACACCAAGGCGCGCAAGGCCTGGACAGCCAGGCTTTGGGGGTGCCTTGCCCTCGGCGCCACCGGATTCGGGCAGCACTGTCAAAGGCCCAGATGCTGCGGATGGGGCGAACAAAGATGCCAAGACGCCCCCTCAGAAGGCCCAGTAGCTTGCCTCGTTGAGGCTGCTGGGCCGAACCCAATACCGCATGTGCTGGAGCATACCATCACCTGCGACGTGGACTATGTCAGCGCCTGGTGGGCCCCGGTCTACGGGCTCTGTACACAATCGGAAGTTGGTCTTTTCGCGCTTGAGGTGCAGCCGAAGGCCAACCCTTTTGAGGAGCTCGACCCCCGCCTACAGACGGACTCGCCGCTATGGATGAGCGGCAGTCTCGTTGACTCTGCCATGCCAGGGGTGGGCATGACTTTCCGGCCTTCCAGGCTCCCACATGGTTCTCGGGAGACTGACGTGGTTGATGTAGTCATGCACGCCGCCAGTGAGGTAGAGTCGACGGGGCAGCCGCAGCTTGAGCGGCTTGAGCCAGAGGACATCATTGTACAGCTTAGAGAGGGTAACTGTACAAATCGATGTCTAGAGTTAGATTCCTTGGGCCAGGACCAGAGTAGGACTGTTTCCCTTTGTGCTCAGCCTGGTGCCACGTTCCCCCACCGTTCCGTGACAGACGGGCAGCAGGGCTGCCTCCACAAGGTCAGGCATGGCCTTGCTCTCCGAGTACCTACGTGCGCAGAGGACCCGCGTAGATTCGGCAATATCTGGAGAAGACAGAGCAACTTCCTGGGTGGGCTGCAGGGTGGGGTTTTCCTGTACGCCGCCGGCTCTGTTCATGACAGCACGGACAACCCTTTATCATTTCGTATCAGGGAGATCACGACACCTGCGGTTCCCTACGCACATGTGGAGTGCAAGGTCGGTTCCATGTCGAGCCTTGCTCCACCCAACCTGACTACCCATGCAAGCCCACCGCGCCATACGACCTCCCTCGGCCTGCGGCGTGTGCTACAACGATGTCTGGGGGACAAGGGTAGTTTTATGACAAGCCCTGTCCAGCTACCTTTTCAACCTTCGATCGGGACGAAGGCTCCAGCAAGACCAGTTCCACGGGCGAAGCCGGAGTTCAAGGTCGGTTCCCTGTCGAGCCTTGCTCCGTCTGCCCCTGCCAGGCCCGCCGATCCATTTGCACAGTGGACTTCGATCGACTACTGGCCTAGAGGTTCCTACCAAGCTGAGTGCAAGGGCGGTTCCGTGTCGAGCCTTGCTCAGCTACCAATGCCGCGTTCCCACTGCCGCACTGAAGGAGGGAATTCAGCTCGCCCACTACCAAGGCCCAGGCTGGAGTTCAAGGTCGGTTCCCTGTCGAGCCTTGCTCCATCCATCCCAGGCGTGCCTGCCAGTAACATGTGCAAGGGCTTACTTCTACCGTGCCATGCTCCGCTACCACTATGCCCTCCGCTTGGGGGAGCGGGGACCTCGGCTTGCCCAGTCTTAGGGGTGATTCCGGAGTTCAAGGTCGGTTCCCTGTCGAGCCTTGCTCCACCCACCCCCTCCATGCCTCTCGGCTTACCTGCGCAGTGTGCGCCGGCTAAACCGCCAGCCAAGCCTTCCGACTTTCAGGTGATGCTTGCCGGGCGTCTTTCTCTGTTCCCGCCTGAGCTTGTGGGGCCCCTTCCCCATACCAGACTGCCGGCCCTTGCTGCATACACTCTGGCCCCGGAGCCCGACGAGCTCGGGCGACTCAGATACGCCATCTTTGACACTAGGACACACTCGCGCATTCGGCGGGCTGGCCAAGACTGGACTTTGATAGAGTATGTGACTGATGCAGTGGCCAGTGACGGCTGGCGAACCCGCTCCGTCCAGATCCTCCGCACGCCCTTGCCAGGATACCCGCTGCCGCAGCTGACTCTGACTCCCGCCACGGCTGACAGAGACCAGGCTGCGATCCCGGTCGATTTGCGGCCCCTGGGTCTAGCGGTCCTTACAGTCATGGTCGAGCCGGGCCTCTCTAGAGAAGATCTCCGATCTCGACTTAGCACTGTGGCTGGGGGTGAGATTACACCACACAACATTGCTTTCAGAGATGCCACAGGCAACACTGTTGAACATGTGGCAGCGCCTCCGCAGGTCCATGAATGGTTTGTGAGTGTGCTGGATGGTGACCCTGCCGGGAATGCAGCAGATACCACAGTAACTACCACCGCCATGATGCCCGAGACGCCACCCATGCTCCTTGGCCACCTACCCAACTTGCCTGCGGGACCAACTGTTTTGCCGGCTGTACTGCGAGATGTGCAGCTATGCCCAGGCAGCCTTCAGGGCGGCGCTGCTGCATGTGTGCCGGCTGCGCAACTGCGCCTCTGCTCATGCCTGCCGTGCAGTTTACCGTGAGTCCGACATCTCTAGTGAAGCCAATCCAGCTCCACTTAATCCGGGCGAACATGCCTGGATACCGGCGCAAGTCTTCCACGGCCCCCGTCCGTGGTGGGCCACGTTGCGGCCGAAGGGTTAACACGGTCCCTTTTCTTTCTGGCCTGGCCACAATTTTTAGGTGCGCTCTGCAAGTAGCGCTTTTGCCTCTTGGACATTTGCAAGCGAATTGACCTTGCGCGACAAGCCCTAGCGAGCACGTTGAAAAAAGGCCCCTACACCCTAAACCCTTATAGTAGCCCGTTCTAGAACCCCTTTGAAGGAGCCCTTTGGAGGAACCCTAGAAAGGAACCCTATTCTTCTTATTTAAGGCCCGTAAACCCTATTGGCAGCCTCCCTGAGGCGTCTCCGGCGAGGTGAGCTTCAACGAGAATGGAGACCGCCTGGCAGCCTACGAGCTCTTGCTCTGTGCCTGATGTAGGGGCTTAAGTAGTCACCAATACTGTTGTTGGGGGGTTCCTTATTATATTCTTTGCCTAATGTAGGGGCCTAAATAACTACCGAAAATACTGTTTTTGGGTGGTTCCTTATCAGAATTATGGTATATTATACCCCCAAAACCCAATTCTAGTTTTTAAGGCCCTCATATGAAACCTGTTTGTGACTTCAGGGTCTAGGGTTTAAGGGTTTAGGGCTCAGATCAGGTAGGGTGTAAGCGTTCAGGACTTGGCGGTTTAGGGTTCAGGGTGTCGGGAGTCGGGTTCAGGGCTTAAGGTTTAGGGTTGATGGGCTTAGGGCTTAGGCGTTTCGGGTCCAGGGACTCAGCTAGGTCCCAAGCCTTCTATAAGGTAGCGGTAAGGTTTCTATAAGGGGCTTTACAGGGGCAAGGTGGTGAAATGCAGGGATTAACCTTATGGGTAGTTTTCGAAATTAGGGTCCCTTTCAGGGTCCTTATTATAAGGGCGCCGTACTGTATGGGGTGCCGTACTCTATGGGGGACCTCAAGAGGGACCCAAATTTAGAGAACTACCCTTCCGCAGACCCTCGATTCGGAGCCGCGTTTTAGAAGTGGTACCAAGCCTGCCAAGCTCACTTGGACCTCTTCAGGACCTCCAACCATGCTTTCAACCTTAGAGTCCTTCCAAAATACAGTTACAGAAGCCGATGAAACGTTCTGGAAGCCTCCCTAAGCCCTAAACCCTGAAGCACTTCAAAGGGACCGCGACCTTTTAAGCCCTAGACCACCAGCACCTCTCACGCCCTACTGTAGCCAAGCCCCATCTCTGCAACAGCATAGACGCTCAAAGTAGTAGGATCTATTTGGAGCCTTCAGATAAAGTACACACCGGCTCAAAGATCCTTCTGTTCAGGGACCCCCACTTCTCTTTCTTAACAGGAAGCCGAGCTTCCTGATCAAACGCTTTAAAGTCCTTGCAAAAGGCGGTAGAGAAAAACCCTTTCCCCTTCTCTCTCTTATCGCTTCCTCTGGGTTCTTGTTAAGGAGCTTTACGTAGGTTGCCATAATTGGAATCTATAAAACCTAGGATGTTCAGTAGTATCCTTTTTTACTTGTTTGGGTATTGGTTCCTAATATAATATAACTAACCCAAAGAAGTATATACGTTTTCCCAGTTGGTTACTGAACAGCTCAGAAACACTAATGCTTCCTTGTTATGAACAAGAACCTCGTCCTTGCAAGGAATATCTCTAAACCCTTACACCTCTCCCAAACCACAAGCCCCCTAAACCCTGGACCCGAACACCCTAAGCCCCAGCACCCAGCCACACCTCGCAAGGAATCTTCAGTCCTGGCAAGCCTCCAATCGCTCTGTGGCTGTGGCCGTTTTCTCCGCTTCCAGCGGCAACTTCTCCTTCAAGGATCGCCATGGAAGCACATTGCAGGGCCGGCGGCTTAATTAACCTTAAATGACGCGAAACCCTAAATGAAATCTCCTCAGCATCCCACAGGACCCTGAAACCTTAACCCTCAATAAAGTCTCCTTATAAACCTAGAGGACGCTAAAGCCTGTAAAAGGAGCCTAAAAGGGACAATACTACCCATATGCTACCCTTATAGACAACCTAGAGAAAGCGACTGTGCAGGAGATCGGCTTTCAGCCTCTCCAGAAGCTACCCGCTTTGCATCGAAGCCACGATCAGTCAATTTCGGTACACATACACAGTACCCATATAAAGTATACAAAGTATGCATGGTAGACGTATACAGAGACATATATACATATGTATATATATATATATATATATAGCTGTTTAAGGTTCTGTTCCAGCGTTTGCTTGTGTTCTGTCAAGACAGGTGGTTTATCACATGTTAGCGCAGTGTGTGAGGCGTGAGGGGATCTAGTTTGGCCAGGTTAGCTTGCTTGATGTTCTTGTCCTCACCTAAAAGTTAAGTTTCTGGCGTAGGTTATTGGGCTGTGTTTTTGGGGGCTTGCTCTGTGGGGATCCCAATTTCAGGTTTCGGGCTTGGGGATATTTGGCGAACTCCCCGGGTTTCGGCGACGGACGGAGTCTCTGGAACAAGCAACCCTACAAAATACGCTTGACTGCGACAAAGCCCCTACACCAACAGCCAGAAAAGGCTTGCCTACGCCAAAGAGCCCTAAGAAATGAAGCCACATCACAGTTTTAAGATCCTGAAACTCGAAGTATGTATCGGGATAGTCAGCAGCAATGGCCCCTTCTAGTCCTTGTATGCTTCTACTATGATCGTTGGTAAGGCCCCTATACTACAACCCTGAGAGCCTGCGACCTGGCAGCTTGGCTTTCGAGGAACTTCGTCACGCGACAGACTTGTTCCAGCCAGAGCCCGGATGCTAGGTCTGGATTCGTAGCAGATCTCCCTCTTATAGACTTGGGATATTCCTGATATACATCATAACCCGTCTAGTTTTTGAGTTAGAGCCCGTTTAGAGGAGCCCATTGAGTCATGTCTTTTTCCACAACAAAGCTGAGTTCTGGGGTGTAGACGTTCAAGTCGAGCATCAGACAAGATACCGATCGAGGGCTTTTGTGAAGCTAGAAGTGTTACTGTTAAGGGCTTGTGGTGCTACCAAGGTTACGTTAATGGTTCTAGTAGGGCTAGAATCGAATCCAAGCGGATCCAGTAGAAAACTGCATGCATGCGGTGACAAGTACCTTGAGGTATGCAAAACGCTGCGCAACCCCTTGACAACCATTTACGTCATGCTCAGCATTTTGAGTTTAGCATCAACGTCCTGACGTGTTGCAGCACATAGCACATGCAAGCATACCACCTACCAGAACCAATCACCGCGAGTTGAGTGTATGCCGTGTTGTGTCTCATTGGGTGGCCCAAAGCCATGGTTGAAAAATGGCATCCCTGAAGCACTCGAGTTGGAAAGTCACACACCCTAGGCCTCAGCAAACCGAAGCCCTAAGCCCTAGGCCCACTGGACTTTAATAAACCGCAGAAGCTTTAACCCTAAACCGCAAAGTCTGCCTGTTCCAAATTGTGCGACCTTCTGCAATCCCAACAATCCTGTGAAAACATCTGGCAGGGTCAATATCAATCTGTCAACCGCATGCGTGAAAAGCTTGGTCGTAGAGTTTCATTTGCCAAAGCGCCCGAAAATCAGAACCCTCTCTGAGCTACAAACCCCCAAAGCCCAAGAATCGATACAAGCCCCAAACACATTCAAACCTATAGTAACCGCTGCAGCGTGGTATAAGCTTTATAGGTCCCTTCTAGAACCCCCTTTCCGGGCCCCTTGCCTTATACCCCCCTAAGGCTCAAAATAGCCAAAGAGCCTTGTGTAGTAGGGTTTAGGGTTTGGGGGCCCAACAGCCTTAAAATATGAGTCCATAGAGCCTTAAAGGCACGAAGCTGAGGATCCTGATTATCGGCTCGGTATCCCACGCGGAGTCCTTGTCTGCCTGCGAGGCACTGGAGTGCCGGCTTTCAGGGGTTTCGGTTGAGGGTTTAGGGTTTAGGGTTTCTGTTGGGAGGCTTACGGTTTGGGGGGCGACTGCTGGGGGATATGCAGGGAAGGTTTTAGAGTAGAGGGCTCACTTAAAGGTGCAAGCCATGCAAGCCTTGCAAGTTTGTGAGTTCAGGCATTGTATCCTCCGCAACGCTCTAGAACCCTGGCTAGCTTGTTCGATTTCTGTCGGATTTAGAGCACAAAGCCATCCAGGGCTCAGCCGCTTTAAGCGATCATGCAGAGCTTCATGGAGACTTTGGGCCATCTTGGAGAATACAGAAATCAATAATACAAAGGTTTAGAAACAGGTTTAGCGGCGATATTTATGCATATGTGTCTGGGGTGTTCATTGCGCTTCGAGATCTGCAGTACAAGCTTGTGCCATGGCTGTCTATGTGCGTGTTCGTGCGAAAATGCTTGTAAAGAGTCAGATACCACCACTGATAGTTGCTGGGTCCCCAAATCTAGTCGTACTTGCGAAAACGACACCTACTACGTGGATACTGCCCCCACCCAGCAACAGTGGAAAAAATATGTGCAAAGTGGATGCACAAGGCCCTGAATAGTAGCCCTCTTATCGACTGTTACTGTTATGGGTTTAGGGTTTAGGGTTTAGGGGGGCAGTACCCGAGAGATTACCCCGGCGCGCCTTTCCTTGGCTCTGAGGTCTTCCGGATCCTTCTGCAGGGCAAACTGCACGTGGAGTGCGAGGTGGTCCACGGAAAGCGCCAGATGGCCAGCTGGAAGCCATGGGCCTCTCAGCCCACACGTAAGTCGTTGGAGTCGTGGTGGTAGTAGTAGTAGTAGTAGTAGTAGTTGTTGTTGTTGTTGTTGAAATTCACTAGTAGAAGCAGTGGTACTCGTCGTCGATAGCAGCAGTAGCAGCAGCCGTAGGCTTACTACCTCGTGGTGCTGTTGGTCCGCGGCATCTTCAACGATCCCCTCTTCGCACGTATGTTACTGGCCTCATCGAAGCCACCGGGGCGCAGCTTGCAAGTCCTGAATCTCGGGCCAACTTGAGAAATAGTTGGGATTATTTTGGTATGCTCGGTTTTAGGCTTCCAGCTGCTAGCTTAGGACTTCGCGATTTTTGTGAGGATCTGAAGGCCGCACCCCTTAGAACCCCGCCCCTAAACCCAAGATAAAATCCTGGAGCCTGATCTCCTCAGCGTTCTACAGGACTCTGGTCGCCGACCCGCAGTTCGAATTTCCGAACTTCGATCAAGACCCTGCCTTCTCTGTCCATGAGGGACCGGCAGCCGACCGCGAAGAGCTTTTCCAGGCAGCCGTGATGACACCAGTTACGGCAATACTTACAGCGAAGGAGTTGTAGAGGAGCCAAAGCCTGATGGTGTGCATCCCGCAGACCAGAATCTAGACCGCTCAGGCAACACCGCCTCACACAAAATGGTCAAGCTGGGAATCGTGAATTTTTCCGCTTCCCTGACAGCCCTCTGCCCTCCGCACGTGCTTGTACTGACGGTCTCCTTGGAGCGACAGCGTGCGACAGGTTTTCCGGAGCCTCATGAACGTCGTGGCCCTGCCCTTCTCCCCCCTGGCGTCAGAAGGCGGGCACGGGGCGACATGAAGCGCCGAGCCCCTGCATGGTACTGCCAGGAACCTCCAGAAAGCCCTTGAACTCTAAACCCTGAAGTCCCTAAAGCCATTAATATAGGGGCCTAAAGACTTACCTATGCTATTTTTGGGGCTCCTTATTATATATACATAGTATAATGGGCCCCAAAACCTATTCTATTTATTAAGGCCTCGACATTAAAGCCATCAAACCTTGCACCTCCCAGGCCTCCAGCAGAAGCAGGTGGCGGAGATCGCGGAGCGCATCCACCGCTACAAGGACCGAATCTCTTCTCTCGGGCGCTGGGCTCTCAAAAAGGCCAAGCGGGTCAGGTCGGGTGAGGGCCGAATAACACAGCACTCTTCTTGTTAATCAACATATCAATATTTTCCCAAAATCAAAGCGAAACACACTCGGAATTGTTGGGGATGAGCTTAGGCCTTAAAGCCCGGAGCCCCAAAGTGAGACCCCGAACCCTAAAGCTGTTTGGGAGCAGTTGTAGTTTGCTCGGCGTCGGAATGGCCTGTACTCCGAGACTGAAAGAGACGTGCAGCTTTGTTGCTTTGTTATCGCCAGGGCGCTTCGGCGCCAGGCGACGTGAGCTTAGGCTTTAGGGTTTAAGGATTCTGCTCACCTTCTGTCTTATTGTGAGAATTCGGGGCAAATCGCGGGTACATGAACCCGTTTGGCATTGTGGCAGCGGCGCTGCCTTAACCCTCACCTAGATCAACCAAGAGCCCCAAGGTCTGTGAACCCAGAGCCCCTCAGGACCTGAACCTTCGGGGTTTCCGGTGCCAGGACCCTGCCGCCGCTGCTGGGAAGGATGAGGCGGACGACCGGGCAACTGAAGCGCCAGAGGCACCAGGGAGGTCGTTGGGTAGTACCTGGGTCTGAATAATCCTTGCAATAAGAGCCTCTTATGACAGTTTACTAAACCCAAAAACCTTATCCTAAGTATTACGGCCCTTATATGAGGCTGAGATTTGGGTGTGTGGGGTTTGTCGTTTCGGTGTTGGGCTCGTGTCAACATGCTTTCGAGTGAGAATCGAACGTTTGTTCCATTGAAGGTAAATCCTTCTGAGCTTGAAACCGATGCAACATGGCCCGTCAAGCTTGTGGCTACATTGAGGCCAAGAATATTGTGCGGTGTCAGTATGTATGAAGCCTCAAACTTATCAACTGATCAAGCTCAGACTTGCATGACACAACGAAACTGACACTCGAAAACACTCCATCAAACAGAAGAGTCAATTATCCGTTATCCGGACCGTTTCAGGAGCATGTTCCCTGTTGACATCAATGGCAGTGGACTCAAGACAAGGTTCCTTCCCAATTTGCTTGGGATGTTTCCGGTAGGCTATGGGAGAGAAGGAAGGTTGCCTTGCTAATCAACTTAAACGGAGCCCAGGCCCAGACCAAGACTTTTTTAAACCCATCAACATGGCCTCAGCTCGTAACCCTGGAGCCATAAACCCTACTGCAGGAGTCTGAACGATTCGGAAGTTCGTTCCCCTGTCGTCCCTATTTTCTGGTGCAAAGCATAGTAACTAAGGTGCCCAAATTGAGCCCGAAACCCGAACGTTGGGTAGGACCTCGCCGTCGAAGCCCGTGGTTCTGACGCCAGCTTGGAGACCTTCGGCTTTGGACTCTGAGCCTGCAGTGGACCTTTGCTTTCTTTAGGGTTTAGGGTTTAAGTGTTTTTTTCTCGCTAGGGCACCTTTTTTGGGGTTCCTTTACAGGGTCTCCGTCAAGGCTCTTGTGGGGTTGAGGGATTTCGGGGAATTCTTTGGTTCACGGAGGTGGGTTGTGTGAAAAAGCAGAACGCCAAGGGTGAGCGATTTTTTCAAGGATTGCCAAAGAGCCTGGGAGTGGGTGCGTAGATGTGCTCGAAGTCTCCTACCAGCTTCTGAACAAGCGCTCAGGGTCCCATATATAAAGATCTTATTGACATTGGCACCCTTACCGTTTCAATCTAACCGAAACACAGTGCAGCAAGACTGATCATGTTGAGCATGTTTCGCCTGTGCATTTGGTGAAATCACGGTTACATGGCACCATCTTGACAGCAACCAGAAGCATCACAACGATGGTGGCAGTAATGTTTGTAACTTGCTTCAAGCCATCCCTTTTGATGACAAAGGCCTCTCAGAGGACGAAGCGTCACGGGCTGTTATGGAGACGTCTGATGCCATCAGCATTTGAGTACAGTGTCAGTCTCTCAATGCACTCCCCGACGGTGCGAGGATGCTTCGCTGCGACATTAAGAAGCTCAAGGCTTAAACCCTTAGACCTTGAGGCCTACACCCGAAGACTCCGCAATCTATATTGCGACAAGCACCCCTGAACTCCTAGATCCCCCAAACTGAAGCCTGGATCTCAGACTCCCCTAAGCGTTCTTGCTTGCAGAGTCCTGTGTCCCTGATTGGAACTAACAAAAACTTAGATAGCCAACGGGAGAACTTTAAACTTTTGGTTGTTGAAGAAGAGAGTAAACCCACCTATCAGACCAGCCGGAGGACTCCACCGTAGATTCAGGCGCTACCGTTGCCCTATCCTCCTAAACCCAACCCTGAAGCCCTAAACCCCCTAAACCGTCAAACCCGTAAACCCTAAAAGCCCTAAACCCCGAACCCCCTGAACCCCTACTAAAACCCCTAAACCCCTATGCCTTAAATCCCCCAAAACCGTCAAACCCCCAAAAAGCCCTAAAAGCCCTAAACCTCTAAATCGTCAAACCCCTAACAGCCCTAAAAGCCCTAAAAGCCCTGAAAGCCCTAAACCCCTAAATGGTCAAGCCCTTAAAAGCCCTAAAAGCCCTAAAAGCCCTGAAGCCTGGGAGCACAGAAGTTGCCCATCCTGGCTCTATCGGACCGGTCTCGCTAGCTAGCGGATGTGCTTCCACAGGACGAGAGAAGGGGCTCGACATAGGGTCCTTAATTTTAGATTAGTAATAGTAGTAGTAATAGAAATTATGATTATTGCTAGTAATTAAAAAATTCGTCTAGGGTTTTTGGGTCGGTTAGTGTATCACAGGTCCGTTGGGGAAGCGAATAAGCTTGCTACCTGTGGCTTTAGGGGTTGTGCTGTTTCCGACGTAGCTAGGATCTTAACACCTTGACTTTCAGGGGTGCCCCTTAAAGTTTTCATTAGAGGGCCTAATCGGTAAACTTCAAGAAGTGGTTCTAAGTGCCTTCCTATGACCGCTTGGGTCTATAGGACCGTGTGAAATAGAGGGTTGATGTTCCAAGTGATTGCAGTGTCGTTTTCGCGACAACCTCAGCCCCAAAGCCTTTTGCTAGTTCTTGAAGCCCCCCAAATGCTGTCAGAGACCACACGCATTTGCTATGAAGCATGCATGGTTCACGAACATCCTGAGATCTGCCGTAGTGCTTCTGCAAGAAGCTTACAATGTCTTTGGGAACGGTGATCACCGAGCTTCTGGCACGCCGGCTACATTGAGTCGTTGGACAAATGAGGTGCACCCTGCCGAAGGCAAGCCATGCATCACAAGAGTCAAGTTCCGCTGAATCGAAGCTGAAGTTCATGGCTTAGGGTTTAGGGCCTGTGTGAACAGCACTTCTATTCCTTAAAGACCCAACATATGATAAGGTTAAATCCTATCTAACACTCTAGTCTTCTCATTAAGACCCCTACTTTGAACCTAAGCCGTGGTTTGGTGTTGGCGCTCATGGCATCTCATCCACACCACCAACGCCAAAAACCCGCAACACTCCACCAGCCTGACTTGGATGCACAAACTTCGGAGTCGGGCGCTTTTTTGGGATTTAGGGTCTAGGGTTTAGGGTTTAGGGTTTAGTGGTTTGGGGTTTGGGGTTTAGGGTTTAGGAAAGTCCTCGGAACAATCCTTACGTTCCCTTCCGAGCCCGCACTTCTGAGCTTTGCGCACTGGGCCCCACTCTAGGGCATCTTCTGGCTCGCACGACACTCATATCATAGACAAAGGGGATTTTTGGGTGGTATAGTTAATCTGTATGGCTCAGGGGGACTCTTTCTTTGTGATGTGGAGGGTCGATACTGCTTGTATGCGTGTTAAGAGGTTTTAGGGCGTGGTTCTGCACTGGCACTCTCTTTCAGAGTATCTATGTAAGGTCGGCCCAGCCGGACAGGGACCACTAAAAGCGAGCCGGATGCACACGACGATTTGACTAAGCTTGAACATAAAAAGCCACGGCTCATGCCTCGATTCAGCTGTTACGAAATCCCACGGCCTGAAAAGCGGCGAATTCACATCCCTAGCTGACGTCCCTTGTGGTGGACGTAGGCAGCGACTATACGAAGTTGCATCCGTCTTACAAGGAGTAGTCTGCAACGGCAGCCTTCATGCCACAGGCAAATGCTTCATAGACTTCTGTGCGAATGGCTCGCAACCGAAAAAAAGAGAGCCTCTGGGCTGACGAGTCCTCTAGCTTCAAATTCCCAATCTGATGCTGGATTTCCTGATGCCAAAAGTGGCCCATAGACCGGACCCACATGCTGACCGGAAGGACGGCGATGCTACATGGCCGTGTTGATGATGATGTTGACAGAGACGAGATGACGGTGGTTTGAGTGACGGCCACAAGAAACGGCGCCAAGACATGCGTTTGACTCGTCGAGGCCACGTAGGAACATGCTGGTTCTGGTTCCTTGATTCCCTTTCGTGTACGTTGATTGTTGCAGCTTGATAGCCGAGAAATCGGTTGACCTAGTGCAGGGCAGAAGCGAAAGTCTAGGAGAAGGTTGGAAAGGTGTCGCTCGTGTTGTTCTAGACTTCCTTTGTCTGCATCTGGAGACGAGCTTTCCGAAAAGGTGTCTGTTTGACATTTCATAGGTCCCTGATTTTGCTTTCAAGTGTTTCGTCGAGGATCGGTTCCAGAGCTGTCTCAGGCGTACAGGTCGCTGCTTGCCGCGTGACCGAAAGCGCAGGTCCGACTGACAGACTTACAACGGATAGCCTGCATCTTTGCCCAGAAGCAAGACCTCCTCCCCCACGAACTATCTACCCAAACCCTGAAAATAGCCAGAACCATTGGGACTTTCAAAGATGCTGACTAAAGTGACATCCAGGGTTTCGTCACTGCAACTACAACCTCGAACCCCTGTGGGCACATGCGGTGGGATGCGGTCTAGAAGGCAGCATGCAAGAGAGTGGGTCTTGAGCCTTTCAGAGTGGACCCAGCCTTGCGGAAATCTGTTCCGACTCTGCGATTCAGCTGTGGCCAGCCATTGTGTAATTCTTTCTCGAAACCCAATGCCGATCATGTAGGCCCCCATCGAAGTATATAAGACGTTTGCCATTGTGTTTTAAAGGGATATAGGAGTTGTTCTGACAGGGACTCCTTTCAAGAACGTTGTCGAAGGTTCCACGGGGTTCCCTTCATGGTGCCTTGTGTAGCAGTCGTGTACTCTACACCCAAACACAACCGATCTTCGGACCGTTGGGTCCCAGACCAGACCGTCACCGACTAGACCATCAAGTCTTCCTGGCCCTTCCTTGTGACACCTCAACGCGTTCAAAGTTGCAGAGTTGAAGGTTGAGGAACCGGAGAACTGGACTGCCCAAAAAGCCACAGAAACTTGAGAGTTCTGGAGTAAATAAGTATATGGGTCTGCATGACACGCCGGCGGTGGCATTGCTCGAACGTGAACCTGAGGTGCCATGGTGTGGATGGTTTGAAGTGGGTGAATTTGGAGATTGATTTGAGGTTCACCTGCTCAGTAGCTTCACGCTGTAAAAGAAGGTACTTCTCGCAGGAAGCATGGCCCTGCACTCCTTTTCATTTGAAAAAACACGAAGGGAACCTGCAGTCTTTGTTTGCGTTGGCCGACTAGGCAGTAGATTCCTGAAGCCCTCAACCCTACAAGGCGAAGCCTTGAACATGTGGGGGGGTGTTTTTCCAATGTCGGGCACGGCTGCTCTCGACGAGTTGACCCCGCACATTGACATAGAAGACTTTTTTGCCAACATCGTGGAAGCGACAGCGACTTGGCCGTAGCAAACATGGAACAAGTCAAAGCTTGTTGTTGGTCAGTCACCACTCAACAGCCCAGGGATCCGGGTAAGCAACGCCCGCCCTGCTTCGGGGCGCCAGGTGAGGTTGTGGCTGGGAAGCCTGGGTGCCGTTGCCCAGTCTTATCATTGTCAAGCATGACGCGCTTGCCGTTGCTATTGCTCACAATCTTGCTATGCCTCTCATGCCATTAGTGACCTTATTTGTATCGGAAATGATGTGAGCATTGGGTCACGCTGTGAATTTTATATTAAGTGCTGCCAGCCCCATCAAGACTGTTGCAAGTGTTGCTGAGCTAATGCTTAATAAAATCACGTTTGTCTGTGGTAGTCGTCGCCCTCGTCGTCGGCGCAAAAGTAGCAGTAGTAGCAGCAGCAGCAGTAGTAGTAGCTGAAGCAGTCGCAGTAACGGCGGCAGTCGTAGTACTAGTGGTAATCATTGGAGTTCTTGCTGTTGCTGCGACATCCTCCCCTACTTTGTCTAAGGCAGTCGATTCGCAGCATGCTTACAAACACTAAGTTTGATGCCACTAGCCTCTTAAGTCATGGAAATAGAATGCACAAGAATCCACCTTGAAACATCAATCCGACATCGGAAAATCCCAGGACTCCGCGGGCTGGGTCAATGTCCAAAAGACCTTTCCGGAGAGTCCGGACTGCTCGGAGCACGACGGCCGCATTTGCCACAAGTTCTCCACTTGCGACTTTGCAGCAAAGGGTTTCGCATAATACAGGGGCCGAAATAAGTAGAATTGGGTTGTGGGGCCCATTGTACCATATAGTGGGGAACCCCCAAAATAAGGTTGGAAATTGTTTAGCCCCTTATATTATTCACGCTAAGATTCTCATACTGGGCTTTCAAGCCAAAGTCAGAGCCAGCGAGCCAAGGTGGGTCATGCATGACACGGCTGCAGTTTGTGGTCAACACACCACTCGAAGCCTCCTCTCTGCCACCTGGATCTTGGTAGGGAACTGGAGCTACATGGGACTGTTTGAATAGAGTTCAGGGCCAGGGTGATTGAGTTATCCCTTGAGCACAACCTGTGGTCCATGCTTTCATCAATTTCAGACCTTCAAACAACGAGTTTTGAAAAGCTAAAAGCTCAAGCATCTGATGGCTCTTGGTAATTCGCTTTTTCATTCCGCAACGAACCAAGACACCGTAAGGCTAACCCGGCCAGCAGCTGGGTTTGACTTGGAGCTTTTTTGCGATGTATTGTGTGTTTACTGAATTGGTTGAGGTCTCCCTTCTGTTAGGGGATGTGCCAAGGAAGCTTTCAGCCAGCCCGTCGTGCGCGTGTCGGGGTTCGTCCGTGCCGAGTGGCTAGAGCAAGTCGGCCCCGGCGATGCCATCGTTCGCATCAGCCAAGAGGATGGGCAACAGCCACTGCGAGCATGCTCCATGCGGCGTATATTGGAAAGCCCCTCCTGCCTTCAAGCAGAGGCCAAGGAGTCAGTGGACTGGGATGCTTACTTCGCGCGAATGGTTGTACGGAGAGACATTCCCTCACCTGGCATGGCAGCGATGTTGGTGTTGCCTCTGGGCAGGCGTCACACCGCTCTATTTCAGGTCGGTCCAGTTCGGGCCTATGCACTCACTGTGCATCCACATACTGAGCCTGGAAAGGTGGTTGTGTCCCTCGGCAAGCTCGCAAGCTCTTGTGGTTTTCTTGTCTCTTAGATACCAACCTGAGCCTGAATAGCTGGTCATGGCCGAGGTCTAACGTCATCTTCCTCCCCTTTGCCACCTATCCTGTGTCTGGCCGGCCATGACTAGACGGGTCTAGCTTACAGCATTATGGATGCATAGGGCTGCATTCCTTCAACTCGTTCGTGTGAGCCAGCAAGGTGTGGGCCACCACGCATCTTTCTAGACTTGCCAAGCTGGAAAAAGATCGCTTCGAGAAGCACTTGCAGGAACGGGATCTGCCGAAGCTTCACGAACTGGACACTTTGAAAGATTACAATTCCGAAGTCTCGATAGGGGTCCTCTCATGGTGTCATGCGAAACCGCAAACAGATGCTAAGGACAGGTCGTACTACACCATCTTGCACCTCAGAAACTGTAATCGCGGACCGCCGCTACTTCCGTTTTCCCCCAGCACCGTGCCTCAGCGTCGTTTGGACGAGAGCTGGGTGCTTGTCACTGATGACCAGGGGATCGACTCCTACTGGATGAGGTGGAATACTCCGGACTTTAATTTCTATTTGTACCTCGGGGAGTTCTTGCATCGAAACAACATCCAGCTCAAACTGTATGGGGAGTTGAACGGGAGGCCGCTGGTGCCCTATCAAGTTGCAGTGCGGACGCAGGATTGGTCGCTCTGCAAGGACCAGATCCATTCAGCTTTCCACAACCAGCAAAGGGCTTACAGGCGTCTGAACGGAGGAGTTGCTGCTCCCAGGATAGGGGAAGCTCCTGAAGCTCGCTTCCAGCTGCGAGCTCCACATGCCAAGAAGCCTTGCTTCGCATCCCCGAGCACCGACGTGGTGGTGCGACGGACTTTTCTAAACGAGCTGGAGCCTGCAGAGGCCGAGGTCTGCGAATGCGGCTCTCGTCAAGGATGGATGCCGGCACGCAACGCAGTTGGCGGAGTGTTGTTGCCTGGTGACGAAGTAGACACGTCTTGTCTTTTCTTCTGGGTTATGCCATAGTCTCGGTAAGCATGCAGTTGTCACGTCAGTTTTTTGGCTCCTGCAGAAAAGCTCAGGATAAGATCATCTACGGCCCATTTCTAACGGTGACCCTGGTGATTCTGTGCATTGCGGCTCCTCCCACCACAAGGTGCTTGACAACTGCTGTTGCTGCTTTCCACGTAACGAAGAACCACGCTGAAGCAAACTGGAGCGAATGCTTATCCATCAATTGAACAAGTCCATATGATTACGGTAGATAGATTGATTCTCTGTTGTTTAAACTTGCTCATTTGCTGATATTTCATACTTCTGCATCACCTTGCTATTTTCGATTTTGATGTTGTATTGATATATGTGTTCTTGCACCACCATCTCTGATAAGCCTGTACTGTATAGCTGGAAATTCGAAATTTGGCCGCTGGTGACCATAGATTTAATCTAAATATTGAATATGTTCATTTCTGCGATTAAGTAGTTTCATATCGTTATTAGATCTAGAGATACTTCTTATAGGAATGATATATAGGATATTTATTTCTAATTTAGTATATTCTTGACTATAAAAATATAATTGAAGATTATATTGATCTTATAGAATAATATTTAGAATATTATTGATTAGATGAAATGATTTTTAAGATATTTGGATATTATACGGAATATTCAAAGTAATAATTATAGTATACGAATATTAGAATATCTATATAAAAAATGACTAGAATAAAAAGATTAAATATAATAATATTTAGAATATTCGAGAATTGAATTGATTTCTCGAAATAATATCTATATCATGAAAATTAATTGATTGATTATATAAAGAAGTAAGATATCCGAATATTATATTAATTCGAAAAATTGATTGCTTAAAATATATCTAGAATATCTGATTATTATATTAATTATATAAAATAAAAGC
>CAJNDV010034084.1:0-27434 GCA_905221635.1 Symbiodinium sp. CCMP2456
TAAACCCATAAACCCTACACCCTAAACCTAACATCAAACCTGAACCCTAAACCCATAAAAAAGCCCGAAGCGATCCGCTGCCTGCACCAACCGCGACTCGCCCAGGAGTTCTTACCTCAGATCAAACCACGGTTTTCAAGTCCAAATCTGGGCTTCTAGAGTTTAGGGTTTAGGGTTTAGGTTTAGGATGGTTTTAACATGCTTTAGGAGGGTTTGTGCGGGGTTGAATGTTAGGGTTTCGGTAGAAATGCACCCGTTTTGGACTTTTTCCTTGCGGGGAACGCTACACTTGCGCGGTTTTAGAAGTAGGGCTACAACTCAAAAGTATCTCGTTGGGCTTATGAATACTACAACTAGACTTACTTTCATTACACACATACTTACGAAGTCCCTTGATCCTCAAGCGTTTAATTTAGGATTTAGGGTCCCGAGTCCCGAAACTACGTAACACTAACGTCACTAATAGGTAAATAGCTTACCACTGTAATGTTTGGCGCTTGGCTGTAAGGGTCTTAGGCATGGGGCTTCAGTGATCTATGGTTAGTCCCTTAAACGGAAGAATCCCGGATATGATTTTCCGGAACACCACAGTCAGCCACAAGCATTGTTTTACGGGTTGTTCGAACTGCGGTCGAAGTGCGATCTGTTGATGCTACACGAGAGGGCATGGGTGAAGTTGAGTCTAGGGCCTCAGGCCTGGTGCCTGGGTTTGGGGATATCTACACTCAGGCCAAACCTGAGAAGGGGCCTCATTACAGAGCACTGTCGTTTCAAAACGAAGTCACATAAGGTTCCCTGAACTGTTCGAAGGGCAAGATGTCAAGCAGCTTCCGGAACCCAAGCGGAACCCAAAACTTCTGAAGGCCCAGGCAAGAGACCTAGCCAAGATCTTGAAACCCTAAACCCCTAAACCGCCCAAGCGCGCTCTTGTCATCCACTATTGCGCAATCTTCTATTTAGGAAAGTCTCCCCTGCGCTTGGGTCTAGGTTTTAAGGCTTGAGGAGTTGAGGGTTTACGATTTACAGCTTCGGCTTTCCAGCCCTTGCTTGGACCCTTCCTTCTGGGGCTTTCTTCGGAGAGCTTTCAGGGTTTGGGGGAGGTTTAGAGTTTAGGGTTTAAAGGCTTCGACGCCACTGCTCATCCGCCCAACCATCAATTCCCGCCCTGGCGATCTTTTCTCCCGGAAGACTGCAATCTCGAAGCCCACTCAAGCTGCAAGCCCCCTGTAAGCAAAGCCCAAACCGTCTAATAAAACCCCTAAGCCCCAGCCAAAGGCGGCCAGGGATCTCATTAGCTCATCCCGGTCTGCGAAAGCCACCACGGGAGCCAGGATAACAAAGATCTCGGAGCGCTCGACGTAGCCTTCCGGGGTACACGTTTAGGGTTGCTGTTTAGGGATGTCTGGTTTAAGGTTTAGGGCACCCTAACCATGCACCCTTAACCGTCCGCTCCGAAGCCTGGGCCTAAGCCCTACACCGCCTTGTTCCGTACAACTGAGGGTTTCAGGTCTTGAGTTTTGGGCCCACCGCGGGGTGAAGAAAGAAAGCGTTCGCAAAGATTTACCCTAACAAGTAAACTCTGTTCAAACATTGAGGCCCCTATATTGACCTCTTTCGGGCTTTTGAATTCGGCGCCGACTTCTCAACATGAGGGGCCCTCCCGAGGTCGCACATGTCACCTGCAAGGAGTCAGCCGAAAGCCGAAACCCAAAACTCTAAACCCTAAAACCCCTAAAACTCCTAAACTCTGAAACTCTAAAATCCGTAAACTCCCTATACCCCAAAATCCCTAACACCCCTAAAATTGATCCCTAAGCCCCCAAAAAATCCCTGAACCAGAAACCCGAAAGTCGACGGCCTCGACTTCTGCCCTCCAAAAGCTGTCGAGTCGCTTGGAATGCTGTCGATGGCGCGCTGCAGGTCCAAGCACTGCGTCTTCTGCTCCTGGGGCTTTGGGCTTATGGAGCTTGGGGTTTAGGGAAGTTTAGGGTTTTGGTTTAAGGGTTTAGGGTCTAGGGAAGTTCAGGGTTTAGGGTTTAGGGTTTAGGGAAGCTCAGGTTTAGGGTTTAGAGTTTAGGGCTTAGGGCTTATAGGGCTTAGGGCTTGTGGCTTCTCGGGCTAAGGGTTCCTACACAGAGTGCCATACTCGAATAAAGGTCCTGTAAGGGTTACTACACAGGCGTCGGGCTTGGAGGTTTTGGGGTTTAGGGAGCAGGGCTTTTGGGCAAGATCTTTATTATTTTGTCCTTGAAAAGGTAGCCTATTTGGGTTTAAGATGGGGCTTAGGGTGGAGGGCTTAACGCTTATGGGGTTCAGGGCTTATAAGGGCTGAAGTTATAGGGTTTAAGATCATAGGGCCTAGGGCTTATAGGGTTTCGGGTTCAGCGCTAAAGGCTCTTAGAGTTTAGGGCATGTAGAGTTTGGGGCTGTTCCCTTGAAAAGAGTCAAAGACTTCGGGGTCCCTCGGCTTTTGGGCCTCGTGGTTGCTCGCTGAACCTGAAGCTTATCTATCTAAACCCTAAGCACCCTAAACCCTAAACCCTAAACTTTAAACCCTTAAGATTAGAGAGTGCAGCGCCCTGGTGGCGTGTATTTCTCGGGAATTTAGGAGTTTCCACTCGAGTTTTTACACTTAGATTTTCAGAAAACAACATAACACGGGCTGATGTTCTGTAAGATTAAGGTTTAACGTTTTAGTCGGAGCTTCCTGGTCTGAGGCTGAGGAGGCCAAGCCGGTAAAGGCCACTGAGACCTAAACCTCCGAACCACTGACCTGAGCCCAAAACCTTGCAATGCTTGAATGTGCTTAGGGTTCGGGGTTTAGGGTTTAGGGTGCCTGAACCTCAAAGCCCCTAAACTTTAGACAGAACCTGGCTAGATGGCACTGATGCGCGAAGACCGTCCTCGGAAGCCGTAATTTGAGGTACGCTGAAGTAGTCGTACCATAAGAACCTGCCAGAGAGCCCGGGAAGTCGGGCGAGTTCCGGATTCAGGAAGATGCCACAGGAGGACGGCAGTCAGCTCATGTCTCTGCAAGGGCAACAAGGCGGAATTATTGTTGATGTAGATGTGCGTCTAGAGTCTAGAGTTTGCGAGGAGAAGACTCAACCCTAAGCACTCAGCCCGTAACTGTTGGACAGCTCCAAGTGGCGGTGTCGACAAGCTGTGACTGTCATCCCATGAAGAAGCCGTGCACCCGAAATCTTGCACAGTCGAATTTGAATTCCAGTGCCCGACCGTTGCTTTGACATGCATCGCCCTAAACCCTAGCGGCTAAACTCTAAGCCCCACTTGGACAAACAGTTTCTCCATGAAGGGGTCTTGGCACCGTCTTGGTCTGGAGGCAGCCCCAAGCCCAAAAGAGACAACCCGTCGTTTCGAGGACGACTCCAGACCTTTTTACCTTCCGCTTCAGACACCCGCTGGCCCCTGAAGCTTTGACCCTAAGCCTGAAAGGGTCAAGGGTTTAAGGTTCCTCCAAATCCCGAAGGAAACCCGATCCAAACCACTCGGGCGGGCGGCAAGGGCAGCTTCCGCAACGCTTCGGGCGTCACCTGCGCATTGGGAAAGCTTTGTGGTCCGGATTGAGGGCTTAGCCAAGGCTTAGCCCCTAAGCTCTGAGCCACGAAGTGGACATGCGCGAACAAAGGTACCTCTAGAACCCGGACGAAGCTCTGTCGAAATTCTAAAATGCTGCTGAGCGCAGAGGGTCGAAGGGGGCATAACCTGGGAAGTGCAGGGCACATCAACTTCTAAGGTCTAGGTCCCACTGCCTCGGTATTGGGCTTCCTGTCCCAATACTAAAATCTTCTTGCCTTTTCGACGCCTCTGAAAACAACCCGTAAAGGAACCACCGAAGCCCACATGCCGACCAGCACAGCACCTGGCCTTGCGGATCTTTCTAAGGAAGACGCTGCTTATGACGTCTGCGGAGATCTTGCCTCAAGGCTTGGCACGGTTTAGGCTTCCGGGGTCAGCGTCTGGGGAGGGGTCCAGGGTTGAAAGGGCTCAGGGTTTGGAGTTTACTATAGTTTATAGTAGTAGAAGCAAGGACAACAAGGCAAGAAGGTAAGTATAGGTAGAGAGAGTTGAAGAATTGAGTGGTCGCAAAAGAGATGCTGACAACAACACTATGACACAAAGCAACAGCAACGTCAACAACAACTATTACTGCTTGAATGGCGAGGACGACAACAACGACGACTACCACC
The DNA here is from genome assembly GCA_905221635.1 of Symbiodinium sp. CCMP2456. Lineage (NCBI taxonomy): Eukaryota > Dinophyceae > Suessiales > Symbiodiniaceae > Symbiodinium > Symbiodinium sp. CCMP2456. The sequence continues at coordinate 4,212 of CAJNDV010034084.1, forward strand.
ACCTTCACCACTACTACCACTATCACCAGGACCACTACTCGGACCACGACTTACCACTACTGCTCCTACTGCTTCTCCTACTCATACTCCTACGCCTTCTCCTACTCCTGGGGCTTTGGATGTATGCTGTGGGATTCAGTCTGTTGTTTGCAGTTGCTTTACGCTCCACAATGTCTGTGTCTCTGAATCTCCTGCACTGCAAGCAGTTACTTGAGACGCGGCCAAAAGGCTCTCATGTTTTGCACCATGTACTTTGTAACACTACAGACTCTGAAAGTCGAAAGAGGCTGCATGCAGCTGTCTCACGAAACTGACTAGGGTAGCTCTCTAGGTTGGGGTTCCTGATTGAGGAACCCAAAGAAGGCGGCACCCTTATAAAAAGGACTCTGAAGGGGACCCTAACTTAGAGAACTACCCATTAACACAAGTCTGCTCTCATCTTGGTCCCCCGGCTCTTACCGGAGAAGATATTGGTCAGTGCCCGCTGCAGCACCCGCGCCTGTCAAGTCAGGGCGGCTCTTGGTCTAGGGCTATATACATATATATATATATGCAAGAGCCACCACGATGAGTATCTCTACACGAAGGCAGCACAACATGCCCCGCAACCTGTTCTAATAGAGTCACCAGAGTTGCCAGGTTCCAGACTGCTCAGAAACAAGTTGCCCGAAAAACCTGTCACATCACGCCCTCGTCTCCTACTTCGGCCCTCGCTACTTAACCCGACAATCCGAGAGCCAGCAATTCTGACACAAGACATCCCCGGAAAAATCCCACTGCCCCCGAGACCACTGGAAGTAAATCGCGGCTCCCATCCGACACTATGGCGAAGCTGGCACTCTATCTCCGCTTGATGAATTCGCAGACGAAGCTTCACAAATTCCTGTCAAGATTTAGAGTTTAGGGCGCAGAACTCTAAAGAAGATTATGCTTAGGACTTACTCTTGTAGTTTAGGCCTTGAATCTTACACGGTGACCCCAGACGGATCACTCCTGCTCGAAGTTGGGATCCGGATGCTCGTGGCCCGCCCACCTGAGCTAGCATCTGCGGCCCGCTACCCGATGACCCTAGTCCAACTTAGAGATCCGACTCCAACCCCAGGACTCTTTTTAGAGATGCATCGACTGAAGGGTTGGCCGGCAAGTATGCCGAAGGCAGAATGCTACCACATCCAATGCCCAAACCACTCTAGATCTTGAACTGAGCCTCCCTTAATCATACAACGGAACCCCAGCGGGCTGCTGGTGCGAGATGAACATAGCATTGCCCATGCTCTCTTGGAACTGCACCAAAACCTTGGTCGATGAACACTGAGAATAAAGCGGGTGGCAAGAAGAATGGTCATCGTACCAGAATGCCCTTAGCAACCACCTCAGTAGCCATCGTAGCGACCTTCACAATCAGAGTGGTGCAGCGTAGACACCACCCAGACAGATTGATAGACTCCTGAAATGTCATTGTGGGCAGCGAACAGTTGAGGAAGCTCGGTATTTCGGATGCAGAGCTGACGGTTCAGTGCTTTGGGTTCCACTGCCCCCTCCGCACAGAATCACGAGCTTCCGCCTTGACATCGTGTATCTAGAGGGCTGCGATTCGACTGGTGCCAGAACTCTAAAGCCCTCCAACTGGGCCACTTACGAAGCGCATAAGCACTGACAGCACTGACAGCACGCAGGCATCACGATCTGAAGGCCCGTTATCAATGCACAGCTTGAGAACTTCTGGCATCCCAGGCTCCAAGCTACAAGTGTTCAGAAGGCTTTAAACTTGAGGCTTTCGGGGTTTCGGAATATAGTATGTTGGTGAATTCAGTTGGGTTTGGTGGATTGCACACGTCTCTTGCAGCAAGCTGCGGACAAATTTTATCCGGCACAGGATTCACTGAAGCCTCGCCTCTTGACACTTAAATCATCTATCAAACACTGAATGGTAACTACAGGCAGCGGCAGATTGCTGCTATCTGCTTGCAAGGCGAAGCACTCCTTCATCTAGAAGCACCGCGTGCGACCTGATCTCGGTCCTGGGCAGCACATACTTAGCTAGATTAGACTGCATCTCGCCCAAAGGGTTCTGAATACTCATACCAAGGTCATGATGCTCCGCAAGGGTTCTCGTCAACTAGTGGGTGTCCTGGTAATTTTACATGCCCAGAATGCCCAAAACCACAAACCCCGAACGCCAATTCCTTAAAAAGGGAACATCGTGCCATACAAGCGTCATGGCCATAAACGTGTCCAATGGCAGCACATACCTGGGCAGGGTCCTAGCGGAACCACACAGATGGCTACTTGGAGGATAAGGCAAATGGTCATGGAGCCATAACTATATAATTCGTAGCCCCAATTGCTTAAACAGGTCTTCGGCGTGTCTTAGGGCGCAGGGTGGTTGGATCTCAACGTCGCACTACGTAACTTGTCGCAGGCTTCCGATTTCCTACAGTCTGAAAGCAAAAGCGAGTCAAGTCCTCAGCTATTCCTGCAACACTTTTACATCAACACCTCTGCAAAACGAATCCACAGCCGAACCTGAGAAGAAAACTGCCTTTGAATCCGAACCCTTCCCAAGGCACATGGGAAACGCATGGCCGCCACGTTCTATCTGCTCATGCTCCAGAAGCTGCTGTCCTGCGAGAAGGACTTCATGGTTGTAGCACATGAAACCTCAAGAGAGCTACGGTTTAGGGTTTAGGGCCGTTTAGGGTTTATCCCACACCTAGTGCATTCGGCCCTCCAGAAGACCTCTATCCCAAACCCAGCCAACATCAGCTTGCCCACCTACACCTCTGCAGCTGGAGCGCCGCAGGGACCAGGCATCTTGAAGAAAACGACCGGTCGTTCTATCGTGTCCCGTATTGGTGACTGGCAAAAAGAAACAAGGTGATAACGCCAGTGCCACAACCTTGCAACCACGTACTCCGTGCCCCAAAACCCAAGACCACCGCGCCACGCCCCTCCTTCCCAAAAGAAGGAAACAAGGGCATTGGCGTGGTCCTTAACCCATAAACCTTCGAGCTCTCCTTGCAAACCCTAAACCCCTGAACCCTAAATTACCACACCCAAAACAGTAAACCCTAAACCCTGAACCCTGAACTGGAAGTGGCACTGGAAGCGACCAAGGCTTCGGGTGCAGACCTCATGCTACGCTACGGAACACCCGAAACTCCTGTCAAATCAAGACCCACAATACTCGTAACTGGTGTTTAGCAAGCAGCAAGCGGAATCAGTGTGTCGCTGTGGCAGTCCTGCCGTCTCTTGCGAAATATCTGCAAGCAGCCCATCGCTGACATTTTGTCCTCAGGCTCTGCAAAGAGCGTTTTATCATGTCTCTCTATGAATCACGGTTTGCGGTTGACCACTGAATGTTTAGGGTTTGTGCCGTTATAAGCCGCTGTTTATGGCATTCGAGTTTGGGAGGTTGAGGGTCTTCGTCTTAGTTATGGTGTTGGCACTTCCACTTGTGTGCTCATCGCAAAAGCGCCTAGAATGCATGGTGGTGCAGCATCACCTGGCTATATGTCCTGATCGTGTCCTTCTGCACATCTTGGGGGTTTCGTGTCTATGTATGCATGTATGTACATCTGCATTACGAGATCGAACGTCTCAACCCCAGATATGTTGAATCCACAACCTGACCCGTACACAATACCATGGGATGCGTTACTGGAGGTTTCCGCGTTGATGAGGTTCTTCTATCTCCTAAAGAACTTTCAGAACCATGTACCGGCACCCTAAACCCAAAACCCTAGACCCTAAACCGAACCCGACTCCAAACCCCAACCCCGAAACCCTCACCCTAAGCTTTTAAACAACTACAACCCCATACCGTTTAGACTAAACCCTAAAGCCCTAACCCCGGGCACACCCTCCCTCCAAGTGCATCCTCGCAACCCGCGAGCCCCGCTGCTTTGCGCCATGGTCCGCAAGGCATTAAGCAATGCTTCAATGGGTTTTGTAGGTCAGGCTTTGAGGGTGGAACTGAAAGAAAGCCTCCAGCATGCTCGAGGCTGCTTTCGGAAACGCAGAGTGGTAGGCGGTTGTGAGGTTCGTAATTTGTTTTAGCGACTTAGGGGGCTTTGTGGAGGGAAGCTTGCAGAAGTCTGCTCGGGCGCTGCTCAATTATGAGATGTTCAACTTTCGAGGCCGAGAAGAGGTCAAGCGAATTCGAAGCGCTTGCAATAAGGGTTGACATGAAGTTCATGATACGGAGTCTAGTGCACTTGTAAGTCATGTCTTTTGTGCTTTCAGGTCGGTGGTGGGGAGGGGGGGGCGGAAGGGGCAAGGATTGGGAAAAGTTATAGCTTCACTGCCAAAGCCTCATCACCATGCCACAAGCACGAAGCGGCACAGGCCGTGCCTTCGAGTCAAACTTGTTATCTGGCATCTTCGCAGCTTGAAGGGTAACCCAGCTGCCTTTCCTGGCGATATAGCGTACGCCCAAAAAATCGGAAGTCAAAAAAATGTTATAAGAATGTTACATGTCGTGCTTAAGGTCTGGGGGACAGCTTCCCTGATTCGAAGCTCCAGAGGCTTATATAAGTTGCAGTCCTGGGGCTGGGCTTTGATTAAGCAACAGATGGCACCTCGGAGTCGGGGACCCAGGGACTTAGGATTTCGGCGCTAAGCTTTCTGGGGTTGGGGATGGAGGGATCAACGGCCCTGAGTAGCAGCCAGGAGCCCGGCCCAAAAATCAACACAAACAACACTCTGCAATTCATCAAACAGGTCCAACTTGCCGAAACTCACCCTAAACATTCAATCGACAATCCTAACCATAATCAGGTGCAAACCCTGGCCCAAAATTTTCGTGGGCGGCTCACAGGCTCCCAGAAGCCCGAAAGCCAGATCTCCGATCTATTAACCCTACAACTCAGACGATTTAAGATTCAGGATTTCGCGAACCCGAATGCCGAAATTGTGGAGCATCAACTGTCAACCCCCAAACCTAGGGTTTCGATTTGGGATCGAAGCCTAGTGCGTATCGATTCGAGGTTTCTGGTTCACGACGGCTTCCGGTGTAGGCAGAGGGAGATGGGAGTATGCCGGTGCCCCAGTGTGTTAGTGTTCGGGTTGGTCGAGTGATTCGGTTTCAAGACGGATGTCGTAAGGGTTCAAGGTCTTGGACGTGGGGTTAAATCGAGCTTCCGTTTTATCTCGGTACACCAAGTGGGAAGTTGTACCTTGCACAGGCCCAACTAGTTGACAATCCCTCCCCCTCTCGAACCCACACAAGTCTGGAAGCATCCGACACAAACTGTCCGTCCTCGGAACGAAGGGCGGACGGGCCGTGATCTTGTCCGACTCCACGAAGGTCGGGTGAGGTCTCGGTGCATGGTGTAGCTCAATGCATGATCAACGCCTAGATTCTGTCGCATCGTTTTCAGCCTTTTTACTAGTGCGTGCTTGCTCAGCCTAAGACTTTGGCTATGATGACCGATGTATCTACATGCTTCCAGCATTATGGGAAAAGGGTCCTGCCAAGCGATACTTAGTAAATCGCTGGAAGGTCGCTCCTGCAAAAGGAAAATTCAAGGCAGCTAATGAAAACAGAGGCCGCCGAGTCTTGATGCACTCCTACGTTGCGGATGGCCTAATAGCACTTACTCCAAGCCCTGAAACCTTGTAGGTAAGCTCAACATGTTCTGGGATGTAGCGTCCGACAGTGCGACGAGCCCACATGACCCGCCCGAAAGAGTTGGCAGCAAGATTGGCAAGCAGGCTGGAAATTCTTCGTTTACGGAGCCATGCAGCTCCAAGGTGGCAAAGACAACATGATCAAGGAAAGTTGAAACGGGTTTAGGGGGCAAGCTCACCACATTGATCGGGTTGCACACCCGCGGCTTCGAAATTATCCTTTGCAGTCACGTCATATACCGTGGTCTGTGCAGGTACTCGAACAACGGCTCGTTCTGTCCGCAAGCTTTGAGAAGCTTACGATTTTCCTTCAGCGCATCAACCTCGCTCAGCTTGGCTACAGCTTCTGCAAACTGCCCCCAACTCTTCGAACGCGAGCAGCTTGCCGTTGAGTTGCAAGGATCTTCCTTGCCCTGTCTTGGACACTGGCGTCCTAGCTCGACGCCCGCTGCACCCGGAAGGGGAATCGGGATGAGAACAAGGGCTGCAGGTTCTGACCTCCTGACTCCTCTTAGACGAAACATGATCTTACCTGGCGGCCCCTCTTGAAGACTGAATCTTTAGATATCTTTAGCCTCTGCGCAAAGTCTAACTGTAAAGCAGTTTGCAACACCTTTGGTCTGGCTGCAGTTCTCTCACAGCCAGTCACAAGCCGTGGGCAAGCGGGCCCTCCCATGAATTACGGTGCAAACTCTGCACTTTGCGCATATACTCCATCAACTGCCTGTTCTCGCAGCCGGCTTTGAGAAGCTCGTGCTCGGCCTTTAGCACCTCCACCTCGCCCAGCTTGGCGACAGCTTCCGCAAACTGACCTTGTCGTTTCAGACGAGCAGCTGCGGCCTGTGCGGACATGATCTTCTTCGCCCTTGCGCAGCCAGCCGCATCTAGCTTTTTCCCAAACGTTTGGTTCCCAGTCAGATGTGCTAGCTGACTACTGACTTGCCCTGCGTTCCGGTGAAGCAGGCCTACAGCAAGCTCTGCTGGCTTCGCCTTGCACAGCATTCCTGCATTCAACAAATGTTGGAGAAATTGTTTGCATTTCAGCAGGCCGTTAACCTCAAGAGCATGAAGATCACGCTTCATCTTCCGAAGCCTTACATCTATGCCCAACTCTCGGGCAACGAAGTCCCGAAGACACTTCAGGATTCGTGGATACTTTTGCCCAATCTGCAGATCCAGCGAGGCTCCTCCACTCCTCTGCTGGATGTAGCCCTCTGCATCGAAGAAGCCAGCGAAGTACTCCCAGCAGCACGGACCAGCGACCGCCGAGTCGTACTCCTTCAGGGCACGCAGCTCGGCCTTGCAACCCTCTCTGCAGGACTTTGCCTTGGGCCACCCGGCCGCCAACACCGTGTCTCGGGCTTCAATATTTATAGGGTGTAGTAGGATGCATCCGCATCGGATTTAGGCGCCAGGTTCCGGGTAGCTCAATCGCAGACGGACGCCTGCGATTGGATGCTTGGGATTCAGCGTCTTGGCTTGCAACTCACCACAGCGATAAGTTATCCTTGCTTGGGGTGTGCCAAAGGTCAGGGCTCCTGGTTTAAGCTTCGAGGTTCTGGAGCTCACTTAAAGGTCCACCGTCTAGAGGCGAGGTTTGCTTGGTGCATCCCCACTGCGATTGCCAAACCCGCAGTGCTTGAAGTTTTGGGGTCTGGGTCTTAGCGCTGGAACTGCCTTTTACAGTCTATTTGGAAACCTGCATGGCGGTTCGGTCACATTCCACAGGCGCGCGGGCCTTCCCACGAATTGTCGTGCAAACTCTGCACTTTGCTCATGTACTGAAGCAACTGCTGGTTTTCATGAACAGCATTCAGAAGCTCGTGCTCCTCGGCAAGCTTGGCGTGAGCTTCGGCACGCGATGCCTTTCGTGTACTTGCGATCTTCTTCGCTCTTTGTCGGCCAGCGGCATCCAGCCTCTTCCCAAACTTTTGGTTCCCGGTCAAGCGCCCGAGCTCAGCATCAACTTGGGCCGCAGTTTCCGTCGTCAAGCCTAAAACCAGCTTTGCTTGTTCTGCTTTGCAGAGCAGTCCAGCAGCCAAAAAATGCTGCAGTATTTGCTTGCAGGAGGTCAGCCCGCAAATCAAAAGCACGTGGGCAGATCCTCCCGACTTTGCGAGTGTGGAATCTTTGCCCAAGCTTCGGGCCAAAAATTCGCGAAGGCACATCAGCACTCGTGGATGCTTTTGCTTGATCTGCAGCTGCAGAGATGCTCCTCCATGCTGCTGCTTGATGTAGCCCTCAGCATCGAAAAACCCCGCACAGTACTCCCAGCTGCACGGACCAGCGACGGCCGAGTCGTACTCCTTCAGGGCACGCAGCTCGGCCTTGCAGTCTTTTCTGTCTGATTTCGCCTCAGGCCACTGGGCCGCCAACAACAGCTGCTTTCGCTTGGTGATGCTATGTGGCACCAAGAGCTGAGCTGCATTTCGGGCTGACTGGCCACATGCCATCCACCGAAGAGAAGGTCTGTGCAGGCCCATGCCATCACGGAGCAGCGTGATACTTCCCCCAAATGTTTCATAAAACAGCATTAGGACCTCGGCCTGGTTGAAGGACTGCGCTATTGACAAGTAGCATCCCGACCAGTTCGGCTGACATGAAACGCAGCCATCCCCATCGAAAAAGCCGGACAAATAGGCCTGCCTGTCTTCCGAGTGCAGAGAAGGCACATCTCTGCTTTGGGCTCGCAATGGCAGTCTGTAGCTTTGCCCGTCCGACGAGAAGCACTTCAGTTTGGGCCACGGAGATTTGCTCAGCTGCACACGGAGATGCTCGTTCTTCTTCTGCAATTCCTTCAACGTATCAGATGCTTCCACGCGGAAATTGCAGCACACGTCGGCGTTAAATCTGGCTGCGCCTACCTGGCTCTTGAGGCCACTGGTGCAGATTGCCGGTGATAGCAAGCACCTGGTCCACCAGGCGGCCCACCCTGCCTGCCTCTTGGCAAGCACAGCTCGTGTGAACAGAACCTGCATACCCTGTCCCACGCGGTCGCAAGGCACGAGCTCGGCATAGACAGACCGGCGAGACACGAGCAAAACAAGCTACCGAACTTCGCTCCTAGCTTGAAACCCTAAACCACAAACCTGAACCTGTGAGCTTCTTGTTCTTTAGTGTTTGACTGAGACGGAATGCGTTTATGACGGGTTTGAAGTTGAGGAGATCTGTCGGGCCGCTCTGCGGGATTTTGTCTCCGGCCACTGGGCCGCCAGCCTTGGTGATGCTACATGGGGCCATGAGTGCAGTTGCGGGCTGACTGGCCACATGCCACCGGCTTAAGCAGAGATTTCCGTAGGCCCATGCCGCTCCCACCCGGGCGTAACAAACCCGAAGCCGAAGACCAAATCCTCACTCAAGAAGCCGGAAAGCAGTTTCTACTACATAATACCGGGTATATCAAACCTCCAGCGATCGGCAACTATCGGGAGTCCCATAGGTGAGTTCCTATTACAGAGAGATTCCCCCCTTCAATAGAAGCACGTAGCTGAGGCGTGGTCATCACCCGCCGGCCGGGGCGCCAGCTGATCTGCAGGCATTGAAATTTTGGGTTTAGGGAGCCGGCTGAGGACTGCGAGAGTCGCTAATATAGGTCCTTAATAATTAGAATACGGTTTTGGGGGGTTCCTTTACAAGGGTTCCCTTAAAGGGTTGTATAAGGGCTACGATAAGGGTTTAGGGTGTAGGGGCCTTAATATTTAGAAAAGGAACCCCCGAAAGAGTATTGGTAATGATTTAGGCCCCTATACTAGACTCGGCTCAGTGGGCAGTTGAGCTTTTGACGTTGTCGGGTTTGAGAGCCACCACCCTGTGCTGACTGGACCTAACCGCAGGAAGCCAGGACGCAACCCTAACACGTCGACATCGGGCGTGGCTGTAGCAAGGTCCCAGGAAGCTGACATGGAGCTATGATGAGAGCGTAACTTGTTCAGTTATTGATATTGAGCCCCCAACTCAGCGGAAGGCAGCCCAGCTGTACGGGCACGATTGGCGAAATATAGCGCTATGCATCTTGGTGATGACACTGGACACTCCAAACATACCACCATCATTGAAGTGGATTCTGCCTGGGATTCCCCGCCCAATCCCACGTGCTTCGCAGCAATTGCTGACACAAGAGGCAATGTCCAGAAAAGCCACTAACAATCGCCTTACCGCCGAATACACACTGCCACACCTAAGCCCAAACCGCGAGACTTGATGCTCCTCCCAAACATCAACCGTGCTGGACATGCTCCTCCGAACCTTTGAACTCACTCCCCACCCCGCCGTCGCATCGCAACTTAGCACATGGAAATACTTCTCAGTAGGCCCTACACAAAAGACCATGAGAACGAGGATGGTAAACCCGAGACTCTGAACGTCCATGGGAAATCGAATCTCTCCCAAACCCGCAACTGAACTTTGACGCACTCCCTCCGTGGCTGCACAGACCTCGTCGGAGTACATGCGGCTAGCGGGGAGCAGCATCTTCCCCTGCACCAGAATCGGATGAAACTTAGAGGGCCAGTTCCGTAAATCCGAAACGAGCCTAAGCCCTAAACGCCTAACCCCAAGACCTACCCCCTATAGGGCTTCAGTGCTCAAGGCCCAGCTCTGGCTCAGGGCCCTGGAAGGCTGTGCTTCTGGCAAAAGTTTGGTTATGACTCGGCTTTCGGATAAAAGGTTAGGATTTCGAGTTTACAGCTGTGAGAAGTTGACAGTTGGGCTTTTTGTTGATGAGTCTTCCGACAAGATCCGGATAAGTCCGGCTGGACCCAGCACCTATCGGGCTCTGGGCCTTGTGGAGTTCGAGTTGAGAGCTCATGACGGGAAGTCAGGTGCTAAGCACTTCAAGGAGACTGCATAGCTTCCAAAAACAAGGGATCCCGATGGATCCCGAATATGTATAGCAGGGCCCCTGGCACAAGGACTCAAACAGAGACCCCTTGATTCGGAAGCTTCCAGGCGAGGGTTGAATGTAGTTGGGGTCTTGGAGTTTGTCCGGTCTAGCAGTACGCTTGCAACAGCCTGCACAACGTCCTCCTTCCTCTTGCCCTCAATGTCTGTCATGTACCTGTCACGGCGGCAGGATGTCTCGTCATCGTTTTAACTTTCCAGGGCATGCTTTTGATGATACTTTCGTGTCGATCGTCGGAAGGTTAAGAGTTCACAATGCGGCATTCAGAGCCAGGCTTTCCCTCAAGAGCTCCAGTGTAGGAATTTTCCAAGCCTTTCAACCTACAGATGGAACTTAGGCTTAGGAGAGTGCTGCCTGATGCAGAGGTCAAGACCAGACGTGTTCAGTCCAAGCTTTAGGATTGGGAGCTCTGACTTGACACCCCAACCATATAACGACCTTGCAATCGAAAGCCTCAAAGCCGACCTAAACCCGTGCCTAGGCCTAGATCCAGAGCCTCAAACCCTGAAGCCTCTAATCTCCAAACCAAACCCTACGTGTACTCCTGAACCCCTACAAAACCGCCTCAAGCCCGATAGATCCCGAAACCCAGAATCGTCCTGAGCACGTCACCCCAGGAGTCCCTTCTGCGCGATGCCGGTGAGCCCCTCGCGCGCGGGGCAGTCGACGCGCTTGAGGCCTGCCGTGCCAACCACTCGTTTTTCACGGATTCCACTGCAGCCCTGAAAAATGGATCCGGTTGACCGCTCTGAAACCACCTGGAAAAGCAGCGAGGCTGCTAGTGCTGACTGTCTCCCTTGCGCACGCTCGCTCATTTTTCACGGCACGTCTGCGCCGAAGGGGGCGCCGACAAGGGAGATGTCTGGCCTCGGGTAACGAGACTCCTTATGTTTATCGTGATGGTAGGGTGTGGATGACGTCCGGTTTAGAATTGTGTAGGGCTCTTATCGGAGAGCATAATAGCCCTTTCGGATGCTACTAAAACCGAAACGGAACCCGAAAGACCAGAACCCGAAGCCCTACATGTGGAACAAGAGAAACCGGAAGAGTGGAAGGCATGAGCATTAGTGGTTACTGGACTTCCACTGGCAGACACCAACCACGACCACAAACTTGGGACAAGAGGCAACGAACAGCGTCATGAAAATCACGACGGGCATTGAGATTTCAGTATAGGCTTTTGACGTCTTCCTTACATTACTCTAGCGGCTGATGCCCTCATGTCCTTGACGTCGAGACGCGAAGTCCAAAACAAAACATCTCGACTTCTGAGTGTCTTTGCATTACCTTTACACGGCTGATGACCCCAAAGTCCTTGACGTCGAGACGCGGAGTCCAAAACGAAACATCAAGACAAGACCTGCCTTGCCAACCTCCGAGTCGTGCAAGATTTGAGAGCCCAACCTACCCATTAAATAAGGAACAGACCTTAAAATTATAGGTGATATTAGGATTTAGGGTATATTCCTTATTTGAGGGGTATCGGGCTCTCTGGGAAGATTTGAGGGTCCACGGCGGGTGACCTTAAAAAAAGCCGCCGCCGAGCCACACGAACTGGCAGTTGTTCGCATCCAGCATGGGGTTTGGCACCAAACCGACTTCCTGACGTCACAATGGCAAGAACAGACAAAAGGCAACTGACAGGGAGTTGGCCTTCTGAGAGCGAGCTCCTGTCATTAGGTTGCGGACACTAGGTCGAGGGTGATCTGGTGCAGGTGTAGACCGTGTAGACTCGCCATGTAGCGCTTCAAGGCTTCACGGTTTATGGCGATGACTGCTCGGCACGATTTGTTTTCCAGGGGTTCCAATGGTTTTGGGCTCGGTGCGTTCGGGCATGATTACTCAGGACCTCGGCTTGGGCAGCCGTCACTCTACAACATTGGCAAGCCCTAGCCCCAGCCGGCTCTACATCCCAAAACCCCCGGGGACTCTGGGACATGATAGAAGACGATTTCAGCCGGGCAGCGCTTGGCGCCGTGCTACCTGGCGCCAGCAGTCGCTTGTGGACATAGAGCACCTCCAGAACCTGAGAGCTGCGGTCTGTATCTCAGACTGTGGGGCTTTGGGGTGTTGAGCTGCGGGCCTATATAGGGTGTAGAGTTTGGGGGTTCATGGAAGTTATGACTCAGAGAGCTGGGCCTTAGGGCTTTGTGTTTGGGTTTGGGCAGAGTCCAGCCTTCGGGCTTCAAGCATGATGACGCCTTTGGGTCTGATTGGGGTGATGAGGGGCTTCAAGGCTCAAGAGAGCGGCTTCGGGTCTTGGACAGGCTACCTTCCGTGTTCCGCTATTTTGGCTTCCTTCTGAACGGTTCCTTCGGTCCCTCCAAGGGGGGGGGTCTCCAGGGTAAGTCTGGTAATGAGAACCAATGGTCAAGGCTGGGCTCGCAAAGCCTCTCCTACATCAGGGTACAATCCTAAATCCTCAGCCCTGCCTAATGTAGGAGCCTTCACAATTAGAATAGGGTTCTGGGGGTTCCTTATTATAGTTACAGTGTGATATACCTCAAAAACCTATTCTAATTGTTAAAAGGCCCCTGCATTAGACCCTGAACCTGGGAGCTTCTTTGTAAAAACCAGGGGACATCGGGGAGCTGACAGCCAGCGACGTTCAAGATGTCGCCATAGCCTCGGCTTCATCGACGCCGAAGCTACAAGCAACGTGGAGGCTCACGGCCACGGGATGACGGTTTGGGATCTCTCGGGCTGGTGCTCGAACTATGTTCTCGTGTTTGCACGGGAATCCGAAGTTAAGTGCCGAAATGGAGGCCAAGTTGGGGTTCCCTAAACCCTCAACCCAAGGTAAGATTCAAGATTACGGAGGGTGACGGCTCAGGGCTGCAAGGGTTCAGGGTGTTACCGCGTAACCTTCCTTGGGGGGCAAGGTCTAAACCCCCCGAAACCTGCCAGCATGTAGAAATTTGGGTTTGATCTTGTAAGAAGGCTTATAGGGTCTATGTTGGGGTCCCTTGTTTGATGAAACTGCAACGCTGGGATCTCCGGCTTCAGGCAGCGAAGGCCTCGTGGAGGCAGCTTCAACTCATGATGGCGCGGGAGCCTCCTAAAGCCGAGGTCCAAAGCCCTGCAAAAAGCCGAGAGGTCTGAAGCCTGAAACCTGGACTCCTCGAAGCCCATGAAGACTGCGGGGTTGCTCTGCAACTTTTCCGATGCGTTTTGGTAGAAACGACAAACGGGCTGCTAAATGTCCTAAGCTTCTCCTTACGGTCGAGGTCGCTGTTTTCTGTAAGAGCTCGGGCGACACCGCCCAGTGAAGACTCCCGCCTACATTTCTTAGAGCAGCGCTGAGGCGATCCCGTGGTTCCGAGAGGCTGTTGCCGTGAGCATGCAAGAGCACAAACTGCTCGGCCAGCTTTTCCAGCGCACGCGCCTTCTCAAGAACTTCAGCGAGCAGTCACTTCAGTTGCCGCACTCATGCCTCTCCTTTACGAAAACTGCTCACGCATACCATATGCCCAAAACGCCATGGGGTAAGTTTACGCTTTGGTTCGGATCTGCAAATCTCGCAAGACTCACTGCATTACAAGGATCTTTAGAACAGCCCCTGAACCTTAACCTTCTAAACCTTGTATTGCCACAAGCCTTTATAAACCCCAAGAGAAACCTCCTCCTTCTCGAAATACAACACTGTAACATAGAAGTATCTTGCTTAATCTAGAAGCTTGAATTTGATTTCCGAGGGCTCCTATTCTGAATATCAAAACCCCTATATGAGCAAAAAACCTTTCAATTCGGTAGGATGTGCAAGGCCTTGGTCTCGTAGTCGCCCCCGCGCATGGGCCGACCCAGCCAGTGCAGTTCTAGGCAGATCCTGAAGAGGAAACTAGGGATTTGGGGTAAACGGTCTGGGACTAAGACTTCAGCGTTTCGGGGTTTAGGGCTTTTACAGTTTCGGTCTTGCGGCTTCTTTAGAGCTGTAAGGCTTTCGGTTTTAGGGCTTGTAGGGTTCTTGGTTGCGTTTCCAAAAGCTGTCGGCTGTGACCCTTTAGGCTTTGGGCTGTGGGGGGGTTGCAGGCGGGGCTTGGGAGCTGCAGAACCCTCAGCTGCTGAACCTTAAATCTCCCGACAAAAGCCTGAAACTCGTTTACATCTCCCCGAACCCCAAGCCCCTTATTGCTTGAATACCGACACCCCGAAACCGAAGCCTCGAAACCGAAGCCTCGAAACCCGGAAATCCTATGCCCAAGAGACCGTAAAACCCCGAAGCTCCCGTCAAAGTGCCCAGGCGCTGATCAAAGCGGCTCAAGACTTTCTCCGGGGTGGACCTCTAGGTTCAATCGCTTTTGGCTGCAAAGCACAAGGGTTAAAAAAAAAAACTAACTGGTTCTTCAGGGTCTCTGGCATTTTTGTTCGGACGTTTTTGCCTCGGGGTTTAGGGTTTACCCCTGCCTTTTTTTAGGGTTTCCTGGGGAACCCTAGGCAGCCCCCGAACTTCCAAAGAGACCTCCAGAACCGGAGCCTTCAGCTCTGGGGCTGAACCCAACACCCGAAACCACTGCCGGGGCACAGGATCGCGGCGAACCTTGGAGTTTGGGTGAGGGCCGAAACCGTGTTCAGGGCTTTTAGGTTTTGGGGTTTAGGGCTTGGGGTTCAGAGTGCACGGTTTAGGGGTGTTTCGAGATGGTGGCATTTCGGTTTTGGGATTTCAAGCGTATATGGAGCCCAGAAGCCACAAGCACAATCAGACTGTCCAAAAAGCGAAGCCTCTCCGGGTCTGAACTTGCACCCTTGAGAACCCAAACTGCTGCATCTTGAAAAGGTTCGAAAGCTTCGGACATGTGGGGTCTGTGAAATCTGAAAGCCCAAAGCGAAACCCCCCTACTCTAAACTCTGAACCAGCTCGTCTCATCCCAGACCGCGAAATTCCCAAGTTTGCAATGCAAAAGCACACAGCCCCTTCAGCCTGAAACAAGTCAGAAGTCTGGAACCTTAAACTCGGGTTACGGCTACAGCCTTATGTTGCCAGGTTTAGCTGGGATGCTCGGCGCCCTCCACATCCGCCTCTTTGGGGCAGGCATTGGGAGTCTGACTGGAGAAATTCCAGAGTGCAGGGTAGAAGGATGCCTAAGGCATGCTGTGTGAGGTTTGTTGATCGCAACTGCGCGGGTTCCATGAGCAGGTGACGACTTATGTCGGCTTCGGAAATTCCAGCTGTACATCATCAGCAACCAGCGTACGCCACGAGCTTCGTCTGTCGGGTTCACAGACAAACTCGTCGATGAGCTGAAAACATAGAAGCAAACTCGAGGACCCGTCTAGAGATTGCTTGCTGGGTGAAGGCAGGCAAAACATCGTTGCAACATCCGCCGCACAATCCTAGCGGGGCTCACCCAAAACCCCAAAGCCTAGAGCAGCGGTCATCATCATCGTGATCGTCATAGTCGAGGGTGGTGGTGACTGTGGCTGTGGCTGTGACGGTGGTGGTGGGGACGGCGGCGGTTGCGGTGGCAGTGGTGGTTGTCGCTGGCAGACTTCAGAAGAATTGCCGTCCGTGCCTTCAGCGCGATACGCGCACCGTCGGCAAAGGCGAGTAGCTGCTCAAGGTGCTCCTCTCCACAAGCCAAGACACATTTTTTACAGACAATTTAACTTATATGTATATTATAGTAACTATGTATATTCTAGCTTTGCAGCGCTTAGCGGCATGTGCATACATAACAAGGCCTTCGATCTGCGACTCGAACAGCCAAAAGGGGTTGACGGTAGATTTCAAGGGCCTACAGCATCACAACAGCAACATCTTCGGGTAGTCGGGTAGCTTGTATGTACGAAGAATACGAACCCGCACCGGTCAGAACAATTTCCCCATCCAACGCATGGCATCAATCGTGACAGTAGATCAAAGCCCTCTACATATGCCCCAGAAGAACGTGATGCCTTCGGCATATTCATGGGATGCTTGATGTTCATTTGAAGCTTACAACTTAGCCTTTGAGAGGGGTGGGGACAGTGGAGCTTTCGGTTTGGGTACCGGACCTTCGTGTTTGAGGTTTCGGGACTTCGGGTTTAAGGGCTTAGGCTAGGGCTATTCCACTTCGGGTTTGCTGACGTGGCTGTCATGGTAAGAGTTTCAGCATGGCTTGGGACCTCAGGCTTTGGGATTTTGGATTCGCTGAAGGAAAACCTCGCTCTACTTTCAGACCGACAGGTGACGGCTTACGCAAATTCTGCGATCGTCGTCTTTGCCGAGCAGCTGATCCTGCTTCCTGCAGTAGCTTCATCCCACAGCACTACAGCAGCAGAACTGACTCGTGATCCAGCTTCGCCAACACCCTCATCATCGCATCCCGAACAGTACACAGGGTAGCTTCTGGTTTAGCGTCGTTTTGGAAATGGGCTCTGAAGCACCCTCCACCCGTCCTCCAAAGTCCCAGCCGTGCCTGCGGTCAGAAGCCATGGAAGATGTTTTGAGCTTCTGGTACGGATTGCACGGGGCTTTCGACGGCGCGCTGTCATGGGCACAACGTTGCACTGAAACCAATTTTTGAGGCCTCAACCCTTCACTCCGATACCCGAAACCCTCCATTCCAGAACATCACAATCCAGCGAGTACCTTTTGAAAACACGTTTAGGATGTCAGGGTTCACGGCTACGGTTTAGGGTTGAGCCTCGACCCGGAAGCCCACAACCTCAGAAGCCCTCCTCCCAGAGCATCCTGAACCCCAGAGCCTCATACCTGCTAGACGCCCAACCCTAAACCACAAACGCTATTAACCCTAAACCCCATAAACCCTAAACCCCATAAGCGCTAAACCCCATAGTTTATATCAACCCTTGCAGCCCTACAGCCCTAGACCTTCTAGACCTCCATTCCTCAGCCAAAGCTTTCGGAGGCCTCAAAACCGTGGGGTGAAGATCGGTAGGATGAGGGATCCCTCGTATAAGGACTCTAAGACTACCCTAAACCCGAAACCCCAAACATGCCTAAACCCTGAACCTATTAAAACCGAAATGACCCAATTTAGGGGGTGACAACAATTTGAATTGGTTGTTTTTGAGGGCGGATCTTATACTATGATTATAATACGGAACCCTCAAAATAATATAGGTAATTATAAAGGCCACTATAGTACAGCAAGACTCTTATTTGGGATTATTCTAAACCCTAAACCCCATACCCTGGGCCCTAAACCCCCAAACCCTCAGACCCTGCACCCCAAACCCCAAAAAACCCTAAACATCCCCAAACCCCAAACCTTAAACCCTAAACCCTGCACCCTTCACCCCTAACAAGCCTAAACGCAGCTTCCTCCCGCCCTTCTTGCAGCCCTCCGAAGCCTGGCAGCGGCTCTGCGGCCAGCGCCTCGGGCCTCCATCGGAGCCTCTGGGAATCTCTGAAAGAAAAACCAAAGACTATGGGGGCCACTACGGGGTTCATATACATATATATATATATATATATATATATATTTGTATACGGCCTAAGATATAAGGGCTTAGGGTTTGGGATTAAGGGTTTAGGGTTTAGGGCCTAAGATATACGGGTTTAGTGTGTAATTAGAGCAGTTTAGGGTTTAGGGTTCAGGGCTTAGGGTTTAGGGAATAACAGCATGTACGCACGAATTGAACTTGTCCACCAAGTAATGCCCCTAGAAGGGGTATAGGCCGGGTATAGGCTTCAAGTGTTTGTGTATGTTGGTTGGTCGGGGCTTCAGGCGTTGAGGCTTTGGGGATTTAAGGTGTAAGGTTTAGCGCTTGTGCATGCATCCATTGCGGGCTGTCCCAAAGCAACTCCTTGATGACCAGGTAAGTACATCATGCTGGCAACGTTTGGGACAGACGAACAACGTCTTGAAGCTCTATATCATGTTCTTCTGCTGGAAGTATGATACTATGACAAGCGAACACATGCTGCCGACGTCAAGTAAGAACTGTTTCGGCAACGCTTTCTAATCACTTATAAAAGGAAGTCACACTAAGGAACCCTAACAATGTAGGATTTATAGGGATGCCCCTAAACCCTAGACCCTCAACCGAGAATCAGGGCCGTGGCTCTGCAGCAAATGGGCCGTAGCAAATTTCACGGCGGATTTCTTCACACCCTAGACTCCCAACAATTATTGAAGCAAGGCACTTCGGATGCTGCCGTGGCAGTGCTTCCTCGGCTCAGGGTTTAGATGTAAGAATCAGTGCTGCCCGCCTATGTAGAGTGTAAGAAAGTGTAAGATTTGGGAGCAGTAAGTTTCAGAATAGATGCCTGCATAAAATCATCTGCCGACCACGACAACGGCAATGGTTCTACACTTGCGAATCGCGAAGTCTACATTCCTCAACCCCGAATCCTTCACCGGGATCTGCAAAGCATGCTTGACCTCCGACCACGACCACAACAGCACTATCTGGCAATGCTAAAAAACATCGGAGACCGCGACAAAGCCGGGTCCGGAACTTCACATCTACATAAACTTGTTGAGCAGAGCCTATGAGGTTTGAGGCTCGTCGCTCTTGCTTTGTTGGTAGAACCAGTAGCAAGCACTGAGTTTTCGCGGGCTTGCCAAACACGCTGCACAAGCATGCCTGGTCTCATCACAGTCCGGGGGCGAGTGGACCGTGCCACGAAGAGTCGTGCAAATCGTGCAGCTTGCTCAAATACTCGAACAATTGCTGATTTTCACGACGGGCTTTGACTAGCTCGTCCGCATGTTTGAGGATCGCAGCCTCGTGCTGCTTGGCTCCAGCTTTCGCATACTGCCCTCGCCGCTTCAATTCTGCAGCTTGAGCCTGTGCCGACGCGATATTCCTCGCCCTTTCCCGGTCAGAAGCATCCCTTTTCTTCCCAAACTGTCGGTTCCCAGTCCGTGCCTCCAGCGCCAGCTTAGCGCAGATGCGTGCCGCATTCTCCGGTGTCAGTCTCAGAAATAGCATCGACTGTCTGGCTTTGCACAATAGTCCGGCTCTCAGCATGTGCTGCAGTACCTGCCTGCAATCAAGCGGCTCGTAAATCCAGAGTACATAGCTAGACGTACTGCCAGACGTCGACGGCTTGAGCGTTGCATCTGTGCCCAAAGTGCCGGCCAAGAAATCGCGAAGACTCCTCAGCACTTTGGGATGTCGTCGCCTGATTCGTAGAGCCAGCGAGGCTCCTGCTGGCGCCTGCGTTATGCAGCCCTCGGCATCAAAGAAACCTGCACAGTACTCCCAGCTGCATGGACCGGGGTCAGCGGAATCGTACTCTTTCAAAGCACGCAACTCGGCTGCGCAGCGTTCTCTCTCGGACGGTGTGTCCGGCCACTGGGCGGCCAGTAAGAGTTGCCTCCGCCTTACCATGCCGTGCGGCGCCAACATCTGAGCGGCAATGCGGGCATTTTGGCCAGTGACCGTCCACCGAAGAAGTGGTTTTTGCAGGCCCATGCCACCACACTGCAACGTGATACTTCCGGCGAACGTCTCCCAAAACCGCATCAAAATGGCAGCCTGGTCGTAGGACTGCCCAATGCGCAGGGAGCATCCCGACAACAAACGTCCCGAACAAGAAACAGAGCCATCCCCATCGAAGAAGCCGGCCAAATATCGCAATCTCGAAGTTATCGAAATGTCGTGCCAGTGCGACGTAGCGGAGTTCCGACTCCCAGCTCGCAGGGGCAAAGGATAAACGCGGCCCTGCGCTTCGAAGCATGTCAGCTCGGGCCAGGGAGACTTGCTCAGTTTGGCTCGGAGTTTCTTGTTCTTCCTCTGAACAGCCTTCGGCGTATCAGAGGGTGAAACACTTAGACTTCGAAACGTCTCAGCTTGTGGTCCTACTACACCTGCCAGGCTCCCATAGGCAGTGGCGCCAACCGCCAATGCCAGTAAAGCTTCCTTCCACCAGCCCGGTCCCAGCGCTTTCCTTCTCCCTTGCGGCAACAGAGCGAACGAGCCTGAACCCATGAGTCCTATGTGCGAGGATGGGCCATGTTTGCCCTAAAGACTCAAGCCTTCGCGGCACTATGGGGTGTCTGGTGGGTTTCTGTGGCTCTTACTGGCTTCTGGGGCAGTAGACCGGCTGTGCAGCAACCTGCTGTGATGCTGGTATATTCAGGATCTTGTGAGCTTCAACGCATAAATCGCTGGTCTGTGATTGCGCTTCAAGAAATACGACCAGGCTTCGGCAGATGGGCTGCAAGGGGGGTCAGCCTTCGGCGTAAGATTGAAAACTCTGAACTCCTTAGAGCCTGGTTCGAATGCCGGACGGGGTTCAGGCTTAGAGGATGCATAAGGCATGATGTATTACCGGCTGCCATAGCTCGCAGGAATTCCTGGGCGTTGCGCGTGGGGTGACTTTGAAGCCCCGGGCTACAAGGTCGGGGCTTCTAAACAGCCTGAGGCCCTGTTGAAGCTCTGGCGTCCCGAGTCTCTGGCTTCCGGTGCTGGCTGTGCTGCGCTTTTGTGTGGGGGACTTTGCAAGGCTTAGGGCTTAGAAGGCGTGGAGCTTCGAGTCTCGGGGTTTCGAATTTGGGACCTGGTTTTCTGGATCCTTATACCTTATACTTATGCTCCTGAAACTGCGAGTGAAGTCCGCAAGCCTTGCCTCTCCTGGCAGCGGCGCGCTTAGGATTGAGACTTGCGGGCCCGAGTTTCCATAGTTTCCAACTGGGCAAGCTTCTTCAACTACTCCCAACATGCCATCAAGATCTTGAGTTTCAGGACTAGGGGGGAAAATCTCTCAACTCTGACGAAAGCAGGCAAGCCGCCACCGTGTGATCGAATAGAAGCACATCGGTGCCAGTCATCCTCAAGATGCGATGACTTGCTCGTGATCCGTTTGGGTCTGGGATGTTCCGAGTGGTGGTTCGAAACTCCACAACACCCTACAGCCTTCTAATATGTCAGAAGAAGCTGGAGCTATCAAGTGCGAACCTGACACATCCCTAATCTCAATGTTTAACAGCTACAAGTACGTAAAATGTACAGTGATGATTAGCTTCAAGGTGCATCGTTTTGGTGACGATTATACAGTTGAAGGCGATCATGCCGATGCCTGAAAACAGCCGGGTAGCGCGAGCTCCCACTCAAAGTCCACGTTCGTGTCTGCGCCGTAGCCTCAGATAGGAGTTTCTCTTAGTAAGAGGATTTGGGTTCGGAATTTCAGCTTAGGGGCTTGAAATTTAAGGTTGAGGATTTATGGGAACTAAGGGTATCTCTCGGTTCGTAGAATTAGAAGGGAAACCTGTCATCTTGAGCAGGACCGAAGCTTGAAGCAAACATTCGTGTTCTTGCAGGCCTCTGAAAGCCGAAAAGCTCCTTGTCGTGGTGTCCCCAGACTTCCCCTAAACCCTGAACCCTAAACCCTAAACCCCTAAACCCCTAAACCCCTAAACCCGGCATCCAGCCCCGAAGCCCCAAACCCTGGAACCCGAGAGCTCCTTCCGACAGTACCCCGACGCTTCAGAACCCGCATCCGAGACGCTCAGCAGGGCCGAGAAAAGTGGTCTTTGGCCATCGTCCCACACCACATATCCTGCGAAACTGCCACTTACCAACCGCTGGTGTCCAGTTGCAGAGTGCCCTTCAGTGGCCTTCGGAATGTGTGGTGCTCTTGCAGCCTTGATGGGTGAAATTTTGAATGTGCATCCTCAAACATTGCTGATTACAAGAATCGGTCTCCCAGTCTGTTGCATGTTGCTACGGCTCTTGACTGCATGGAGCACACGAGAATCACGATACTTGCAGAAGACCAAAGCTCTGTGAAGCTGCGGCTTCGTATGGTTGCGTGCTGTAATATACCATAGAGAGGCTGCAACACCTCATCGCCGAAGACGGCGGGAGGACAAGGTTGCAAAACGAACCGGCTGCCACCTCCGTCGCTGCGCGGCCCAAGACGCCGCTTCGCGGCCCGGCCGCCACAGGGTACCTCGTTCTGTGCGGCTTGCACACCTAACTTTGAACCCCCAAATCCTCGACCCCCAAACCTCAAACCCCCCAAGAAGGCCAACACAAAAACACAAAGCCTGAGATTTATCCAGAGGCGCCGAAAGCCGCAGAGCTGCGGCGAGCCGACGCT
This sequence comes from Symbiodinium sp. CCMP2456, assembly GCA_905221635.1. Taxonomy (NCBI): domain Eukaryota; class Dinophyceae; order Suessiales; family Symbiodiniaceae; genus Symbiodinium; species Symbiodinium sp. CCMP2456. Next base: position 26,738 of record CAJNDV010034084.1, read on the forward strand.
GCCAGGCTCCGTCGTCACTGGAAGCGGGCGCTCGGTTGCTTGGCTTTGGGGGTTTATAGGGCCCAGCGTCCCAAGAATTAAGGCGTAGAGAATCTGAACTACGGAGCTTGGGGGATGTAGATTTTTGTCAGTTTTCAGGATTCGAAGCTAGATGTACTCTAGTCTTCGTTCTGGGGCTGCTGGGCTTCCGTTTCAAAGTCGGTGCAGCGCAGGTCTGGCAGGCAGGATGCCGTCGGCAGGTTTTGGTCTGAAGATTTTAACGGATGCTGGGGGGGGCTTTGTCTTATCGAGGCGGCTGGCTTCAAGATCTACCGTCGTAGTACCCTACAGTACCCTTTAAAGGGGACCAGGACTTCGGGGGGGGTTTGCTGGCAGAGGCGGCCTCCTGGGCTCAAGACAGATCCCGTGGGCTCAGCAGCTTTGGGAAGTTTGGGATAGGCATGGTACTTCGCTGTAGCTCAAGCCTTCTTATTTGTGGGGGGGGGGGGGGGGGTCAAGGCAGGGCCCCTTTTACGGTAGTTGTCTTTGAGTATATATGCTCAAAAGATTCTTTGGCTGCTTCTGAGAGCCACAATGAAGGTTCGAAGGTATACAGTAAAATTATAGGGAAAGGCTCATCCCCACATCGTGAAACCCTTAACCTCAACCCTTGAGCCTTTACCCAACCCAAACACAAACTTCCCTAAACCCTAAACCC